>ML814214.1:6080-16669 GCA_009831015.1 Picea engelmannii | reverse complement strand
TCATTAATTTCTTCACATGGAGGATCTAAAAGAAATATGTCACGCCTACTTCCAAGATTCTTAGGTAGAAATAAAGCAAGTGCAACTTTATCTTCATTATGAATTTTTTTTATATAAGAATATTCAAGCCATCCTAAGATCCTGTCACAAAAATGGGGATACAAACCATGACTTTGATGAAACGAATATATCAATGGGAAACTTATCATAGGAGGATTTATGCAATCAATCAAATCATTGGTTTGAATGTTTCCTTCGATGCGATTGATCATTTCATTAAGATTCGAGCTAAGCAAAGAACAAATATGAAATGTAGAATGTTTGATCTCCATAAAATATAGTGCATTGTCTTTTTCAACAATAGACTATGTAAAATCATCTCGCAACATGTCCTCTTCCCATGTGAGTGATGAAAGTGAACAAGCGTCAAATCTGGTTTTATCAATGTTATGCTCAGAATTAATTTCATCAAAATTTAACATATCGAAAGGATATGATTGTAGTGGAAAAGAGTAGTATGTTGTAGGTAAGATGTCAAGTTCACCAGAATCTAGGAATAGATCAGGATATAAAGAATAAAAGGAATTATAAATAAGTAGATGAAAATAATCTCTTGAACTATGATACTCAACAATGGTATTCTCAAAACAATTCTCTTCACTTTCTTTAAAACTCTTACTCTGTTTTGGTGATGAATTCCTAAACATAATACGATCATCTGGATTTGCCTTTTGTGTGATAGATAATTCAAAATTTATGTGACAAGCATCTAGTCTTTCCTGTGAACAAAGTGCATTTTGAGGATCAAGGTTTAAAGTTTCTTCTTCTAGTTGCGTAACTTCTTCTCTAATCAGTTTCATAGGAGTACTAGAACATTCAAAAAGAATTTTGTTGCTTAAGTGTTCTTCAATGACTGATTTTAAATATTGATTAGAGAATGAGTTACAAGAATGAGGGTATTCACCTTGAGCCAGTAACGAATCATCTTCCATACTAGTCTTAGACTGAAAATACAACGATTCAAAGGAAAAACTGATTTGGTTGTCAATAAGAGCTTGATCAATAGATTCTACCTCCTTGGCTTGTTCAGCATTATCGGAAGAATTTTTCTCTCCTTGCGAAGAAGATTGTTCTTGCAGATGAGTGATAGGATTTGCAATTGGTTCTTCATTCGTGATTGAACATGACTAGATGGAAGGGATGGAAGCATCATAGAAGATATTTAATGCCAATGACATGTCATCGAGATTAAATTTACAGAGGATATGATAGACTCTTGTCAAAAACATTTCTGAAGATGAATCACTGTTGATTAGCAAAGTATGAAATTCTTCACATAATTGATCGAAATCATAAATTTCAAAAGCATCTAGAAACTCATCTACAAATTGGAACCAATAAAAAATGTGACATGCCGGAAAGAATTCAAACCAATGTATGATCCGACCTCTAAAAGTAAAAGCGAACAGTCTGCATAAAACTGTTAAATCTGAGATATCATGTTTGATGCATTTGCACCAAAACTTGTTAAGGTGGTCTTTAGCAGATATATTGCCTTCACCATCAAAGGTGATTTTGGACAAGTGAAGGACTGTCTCGTTGGGAACATTGGGTAATGAGAAGTTGAAAGCATGTTCCAACACAGTGATTTGGGGAGCCATGGGGAAATTGAATATATTTAAAATAAAGGCTCCTACAAGGCCAACTTGTCATTCATCCCTCCTTCTAGCGCCATTTGTTGACGGGAGAAAATGAACGCTCGCCAACTGGAAGAGTGGATCTAGTCTGGGGTTGTCTAAATAACCCACCCTGACGAGTTTAGCGGCTCTGTTGGCCGATCTAAGTCCTAGAAAAAAAAATGAAAACTACGCTAAGAAACTAATCTAAATGAAAAGAATAATTAAAACATGCTAAATAAATCTAAAATACATATATATGGTCTATTACCTAAATTATACAACTATAATTCTATAAAATTAAATGTTCAATTACCAACAGAATCAGATCTAATTACAAATATACAATATTTACAGATTACAGATTTAGATGAAAACCTGCAAAATTCATTTGTAAACTGTCCTAAGACAGCGAAACTATTGTTTTTTTATTTTTTATAGTTTTATGAGAAAGAAATTAAATAAAAACTAAATAAACTAAGCAACTAAAATAATAACTCTAACTACAAATCTAAACTATACATATATCTAACTAAACTACTTAAACTATACTAACAAATTAACTATCAAATACTAAATAACAAACTGACCTAAAGTAATGCTTCAGGTTTGTCATGTATACAATGATTGTTTTAGTTGTTCGGAGGGAGGAAACCTGCACCGGATTATCCACGAGATTCTCGTAAACTAGAAGTAGTTGTGCTCTTCAAATATAAATAATAGGACAAATAAGACATAAAAAATTACAGCAATCTTATAATTTACAAATCATCGCAGTCAAATAAATCCGTGTGCAAAATTTGTACATAATAGTTCAATTAATGAAAAAGATAAACCTGTATTCATTAAATTGAAACAAAACAATTGCTGTACTTTTAAAATATGAGAGTTCAGATATGGAAAACATATAAATCAAGTCATATCAACATGAAATGGATTATGATATCTAAAGTAGTCGATAATAAATTGCAAACTGATATACAAAAAACTTGAAACAAAAGTTTGATATATTGAAAGCGAAAGTTGTTACAAGACATCAACTTTCATCTCATTCTGAATCATAAATCCATAGTATGGTTCTCTCCACCGTGATGATGATGGGTTCATTACAAAAATGACAAGTATTTAAAGACCTCCCACAGGGTAAAACATCCATGTGGGAATTATCAAAACAATTTACAAAAATATGGGGATAATATCCCAAATCTCTATTTCTGACTCAAGCTAACAACCTAAAACAAAACCATATCCAAAAACATCTCTCAAACTGCCACAACATGCCCAATTAATCATTGTAATTTGTATGCACCTGAAAGAGGACAAGAATAGACAATATTAGAGGATATTTTATTGATAAAATTGACAAAAATCTAACTTTAAGACTAGCTACAGAATCTGGCGATTCTGTAGCTAGTCTAATTTGAAAATAGAATCGTTTCAAAAACAAATCAAATCTTAAAGGATTATATTAAAACTATTGAACAAGTATTTAATTGCTAATTGGAAACCAAACGAATCATTCAAATCAAAACTGTTATGCTAATTTGAGAGCAAACGAAATTGTGGTCAATTGAATGATAACAGAGATGCATGCACTCTGTTCAATTTGTTATCACCAATTCAGGGTAAACAGAATCACATTAGATAATTCGAAAGCAATGAAATCATTTCCATGAACCAATTCCAATCGACGCAAACTGTAACTGGTTAAACAAATCATGCATGTAATAGTTTATGTTGCTTCAGCCATTAACAAAATCATTGTCGAATCCAAACGATATCAACATGATCGTTTTTCAAATTAATAGAACTATATCAAGATATACAAACGATCATGCTAATCGTGGCACGCAGCAATCATTTGCAAATCAAATCAAACAGGAACGAATCGAAACAGTTTGGGGTTGAAACAATCGTTATGAATTAACACAGCTCCACGATTTTAGGAAATATTTCTTTTGCACATGTCAAATGTAATCAAAATCCAAATGAAAATATTGATTCAATACAAAACAGAGTCGTTCCTGGTAGATCGAGGTCAACAGGTTTTTTTTGAGTTAAATGAAACTAATCGAAATCAAACCCAATCGACTATACTAAATCAGACGAACATAATTGATTCAAAAACAAGCCAAACAGAATGAAAAACCAATCAATTGCTTATACTAATCTGGGCACAACAAAATAGCGTAAACAAATCATATCTACATTCAATTTTAGAAAAATGAATCTACTGTACAGGATCCACAACATAACCATTTAAACTATAACATAATCATTTCAAATGTATTAAAACGAACAGAGTTAATTTTGAAAGCAAAACCGAATCTGTTATATTTACAAAGAAAAATTCATATTGAAATTCATACGTGAGCAGTAAGAAAAAGGATTCGATCATGACAACTTGGAATTGACAAAGATTGTTGCCGCTTAGACATTCCTGAAGACAGTCGAACCAGTGGTTTTTTGTTTCTTTTCACTGGCTTGTAACCTATCGTTCTTCTTCACCAGCATTGTCACCTGTTCCTCTAATGCTTTGATCTTTGATTGCAACAGGGGAACGTCGATGTAATAACGCTCTAGCCAAGCATTACATTGGATACAAGATGGTTTCTTGGGCTTTGATTACACAGGCGAGGGTTTGTTTAAGCCAACAGGGGTTTCATTGTGCAACTTGATTCCCAGGTAATTTGGGTTATTTTTTTTTTTAGGCATGGGGGTAAGTTAGAGACAAATTCATAGGGTTTCGTAGAGCACAGGCCATGAGAATTCATAGACGTTTCAGCAAAACAGAACCAAAACGTACCTTTTAGCCATGGAGAAGATCTGAAACTTGACCTCTAAAACATGGGCCAGATATTTGTAACAACTCGATTTCTGGGGAAACCGCTCTCCATGAAGGTAAAGGGGATAACTTCGGTTCTGGGTTTTCAACGGTTTGATCTAATTCAAAATTGTTTGACCAGAATCGCTCACGTAAAAACGTGAATCTAGGGGAAATTACAAGGGCAGTCTTCTCTGGCAATCAAACAGTAACTAACTCTAAACACCATGCAGGTTAAATTCTCCCTAGAGGAGGCAGGAGAGAACACACAGTGAGCAGGGTGAATGGTGAGGGTTTGAATAGGGTATGCTCAGATATTTTCCCAAAACTAACAGAGATAACCTGGGATAGGGGGAAATCATTAATGATCGAATGTGTGAAGGTGGTGGAGCTAGCTCAACCCAAGCAAAAGAGTCATTTCCCACAGTACAACTGACAGCGCATATAGCGATTCAAAGTGCTATTGCATATGTTAAAAACCATGCCATTCAAATAATTAATGAACTTAATGGTAAATCGACCCAAAAATTTGCATAAGCATAGTGTTTGCATAGTTTTAAAATCAAAACAATAATTCGAAATCAACACCAAGGATTCAATCATATCACATATGTGTTGTATGAAATGATTACACCAAGGGTTTAACCCATAGTGTCAATGTGTTTTCATGAAACCAGTGTGTCAAGGAAATCGATGAAAGACTATAGGACATCAAACAACCAATGTAATAAGGACTCAATGAAAAGAATATCGTCATAGTCTAATAAAAACGAAGTCATATTAACAATTAAAGAATGCCAAATGAGTAAAGATCTTGGAGTCTTGCAACTGTGTGACTATAATTAAATTAGAAATGCAATGAACACATAGATAAGAGTGACCAAAAAAATCCAGTGATGATTTTAATGCCATTGACGTGACTTCGAAATCAAAGTTTTCACGCTTGCAGTCGTGAAAACGAGAACAAAGGCAGGTATGCAAATGCGCAAAATAATAGTGTTATTTTATTCAAAGATTGCGATGAAAATCAAGGGTTGCAAAGCACTGTCTTGGGCAGCTTATAATGATAGGATAAAAATGTGAATTAGCTGCCAACAAGGCTTCAAGATGACATATGAGGGTCCTCCAACTTCGTAAGGCCATAACTCTCAAACAGTGAGGAGTTATGTGATGTTCTACATACCACCAGAAATGGCATGACATGTACTATCCATATAGAATCGTATTATCTGAAAATATATCATAACTCATACCATTACCTATCAAACAAACTTGGGTCCATTACCCAAACCTGGGGTCTCCAACTTCTCATGGCCATAACTCTCTAAGCATGAGAAATTATGTAACGTTCCACATACCACCGGAAATGAAATGACAAGAACTATCCATCTAGGATATTTTCCCTGACAAAATCACTTTCCTTCATCTCATTATTCCACAATTAAGCATGGGTTCTCTTACTCCACAAAGTGTCTTTCGGTGAGGGCTTTCACCATAAGGGGACCACTTTGGAGTTCATCCATATTTACTTCTTATCAGCCATGAAAAAACAATAATGAGTCATATTTACATCAAACAATATTGGGTCCATTACCCAAGCCTTTGTGCTATGGGGCTTTCTTCAAGGGTTGACATCAATGACAACCAACCTTAATCAACAGCCACAACCCTTAACATGGATGGATTTTTGGGTTTATCCTCCTAACTAAACACACAGTAAGGCTATTGATATCAGGTCACCTAACAAACAAAAACCACACCTTAACCGGATGAGCTAGCGGGAATTGACAAAAAAATATAATTAATTTTAATTTGACATTCAATGTGGATAAATTTTAGACTTAACTAATGTAGTTATGAGATCATTTGAGCTTTGACTATGTCTAGCCTTAAATATAGTGAACGTGTAAGCCTCTTGGGGGCATAAGGAATTTGTGCCCTTATTTCATGGTACACTACTCACATCCTCAAAAATAATCATGAGGCATGTCACATCCCACGATGGGAGTACTCATGGTAGCATGTCTTCTCTACCCCTATATAGGAATGTCTCCTCTATCCAATTCGTTGGATGTTGCATATAGTGTATCAGATTATGTGTCTCTCATTGATACGAGGTAGGAATTAAGACTCTATAACTCCCATTTGAAACATATTCCATGACTCCTTAAATCTTCCCGCACCCGTTAATATGACCAACGTGTTAAAGATATTACACACAACTAGGGTATTTTTCCTTATTTTCCTATTTTTATTAGTAATTATTGAGGGTCTCCTATATTTTAGGAACCTCTCCTACATTCTAAGAGAATATTCTCTTCAATTTAGAGTCAGTTACACTTAGTTAGACTAATGGAAGTCACTCGTGCATGGAAATATCAGTTTTATCACCAGAAGTTGCATGTGCATCTCTCACTTCCACATGTATGACTCAGTTAACTGAAGACTACATGACCAGATAACTAGGACTAAGTGGCAGTTAACTATGGTAACTTCTTGTGTGTGTCCATATCTCTCTAGAACACCACTATGGTGCAATGGATTCACTTCCAGTGTGCATTAGTTAAGTTATATAGATTATATCATGTGTAAATTATTATTCATTCATTTGGTTAATACATTTTCTCATTCTTTTCTCTCGTCTTCTCACTTTTGCAAGTTGTGTTCATTCTTATGATAACTAGATCTATTGTGTAGGTATTCACCAAATTATACACAACTGGAAAATCTCATCCTTGTGTCTTTCACATCACATGAAGACACATCAAGTAACATTTCTCAATACATCAAAATTAATCACAAACAACTTGAACAATAATAATGGTTACCCATCACAAGGCCTACATAGTTTAGTTTCCATCTCTAAGTCCATCCACATGCACACATATATCATCATGCCAAGTGGATGGACATAGTTAGAATAACCTTATATGAATTCATATTATAGATCATGCCATCTGGTTCAA
The DNA here is from genome assembly GCA_009831015.1 of Picea engelmannii. Taxonomy (NCBI): domain Eukaryota; kingdom Viridiplantae; phylum Streptophyta; class Pinopsida; order Pinales; family Pinaceae; genus Picea; species Picea engelmannii. The sequence continues at coordinate 9,203 of ML814214.1, read as the reverse complement.
GCATACAAATTAGTAATGACTCATAACTTGCATATCATACATCATCCAATCATTATTATGATTAAAATATCAAATTTAGGAAAGGCTCATATAGCATTAGGCATCCTTTATGGGCCTCATTTCATCAACATATTCCTTACTAGAGTTCCTCCTAAAACTCCTTATCCTAGCATGGATCAAGAGTACATGTTATTAACACTATATATCCATGACACAAATATCATAACCATCATGGTACCATATAGATTCACATATATATATCCTTCACATGATTCAAGTCTCATATCATATCTGGATATCATATCATTGTTTATAAGTACATAGCTCATGAGTCCAAAATACCAACAATCAAAATTTACGATAGACACATCAACCATGTCACTATTTCATCATATGTATGTATATACATATGATGATAAAAAGGTTAAGTTTGATGATAATGATGATGAAAAAGGTGAATTTGATTATGAACATGGTGAAAACAAGAATGACAAGGGTGGTGATGATTATGATGGTGATGGTGATGGTTACCATAAACTAAGACCAACTTTGGTTTATCAAACCTATAAACGTAAATCAATTACTTTAATTTATCGTCTTGTTTCTATGATTGAATAACTCTGAAATGAAATTTTGGAGTTCCCTTTAATTTGTAATTGTTAACACATTATGAACTTTAGTTTTAATGCTAACAAATAAAAAAAATAGATATAATATATATAGACGACAATCATTCCAAGAGAAAGTTCTTCCATGCTCTAATTTATTTGGTTCACACATTTGACTTATTCTTTTCTGTAAAGGAGCTATATGCCTTGTTCAACACCATGTTTTATAATGAACCTCGGGGATTTTTTTTTTATCTTTGCAATATTTATTTAATTTATTTAGATGGAAACAATATAAAGATAGATCATCTTGGGGTTAATGATTTCTTTGTAGTATATCAAATTTATCTTTTTCTTGGTCTCTCTATCATTCCACAGTTTTTTTTAACTAAGTTATGATACTACTTTTAGTAGTATTGATATCTTGGAGGGCATGCTTCTCCACTATCCCCCTCTCATCCAACCTCTTTTCACCCTTGACTAACTTTTACTAATGTTTGAAGTAGTCATAGTGGCCATCTCATTCTCTATGCTAATTAGTTTGTCTGTGTACATTAAGTACCAAAAAACATAGACTTATGCTCAACAAGTGCAAGCCCATATTCTAAAAGGAGTATATAGTAAGGTATATTGAACTTGATTTTAATTTTATTTATTATAAATAACTCCTAAATGTTCTCTATTTTCCTCAAGGTTTCACAATAAATACTAGAACCCTTTACCTCACAATCATGTAGAATAACTTGGGTTGCATGGGTATCAAAGAGAACCTTTTTTTTTCCCTAAAAAACATAATTTTAAAGAATTTACAATTGTTCTCAAGACAAAAGTAAGTGTTCCAACCTCCATTGATTATTTTTTCAACATTATAGTTCTAATTTAGCTTCTAATGAAAATTAATTATGGGATACTTATAAAAATGGACTTCTCAACCCCAGAGGGTTAGCTCAAGGAAATGATGAGCCAAATGTAAGATCTCTCCTCCAAGTTCGGGAGGTCATATTTTCAACTCTCTTGATCTCCTTGGGGTTAGGTTCTTGAAAAATAGGAATCAATGGTTTTCCATGGTTAACACCCATTTATGGCAATACATTCTTCGAGGTTTTCTCATCTATGGTCATATGGAAAAAGAAATGAATTATTCTAAGGTGTTATTCTTGTAAAAAAAATCAAGGTAGGTTATTTGTTTTAATCTAATGATCCTTACCATTATTTTATCAGTGTTTACATATATCCCAAAGTTAGTACAAACTATTTTAGAAAATTTAAGTATCTTTTCATAGTCAATGAGACACCTTGCTAAAACGAAAATATAATCTACATACATAAGGTGGATGATGACTAGTCTTACTAGTGTCATGCTTGCACAACCTATTTTTTCCTTATAATCCTCTACCTTGTTAAAATAACTACTAAAAATAATAAAGAACAGAGGACAAATTTGGGAAATTGGATCTACTCTGGGTGGTTAAGATAATGTGTTTTATCCTCCCTACCCACGATCAATTCTTGGAAATGAAATGTCGAGCTCTTAATGAATATATTTTTATATCAACCTTATCATCATAAAAAAAATGAACAAGAATGTTCAATCTCCCTTTTAAATATTGAATTGTTGAGTCTTTATTATCCGTTTGTAATGTAGTGGGTAAATGTATTGACTTATGTCTAGAAATATTTAATATAGTAATTGTGTATGCTTATATTTGTATTTATTTGGATATCAACGAAGATATTTTGCATAAAATTGTGTCATAACCTTAATTTATGTTCATATATGTTTTTGATGATGATGATGATGGTTAACATCCACTGAGATCAAATGATTGAAAATATTTAAGAGAAGTGTTCTTAAATCACCATACTTTAGTTAATTTTAAAAGTTAAGAAGGTCAGTATTATAAAACATATTTTTGTTTTGATCTTAGCAAAGGGTTTATAAATAAATATATGTTAAAGAATGAGAACCATACACAATTATTTCAGTATGAACATATTGTTTCTTATTTTAGGATTTTCTTTAAGCATGCACATTGTACCTTCTTACTTGAAAGAAAAGGTTTCTCATGTTAAGAAATGGAAGAATTGCAACCAAAAATGTAGCTTTCATAAATGACCTTACCACACCCTCTCAAGAATGCGAAGCTCAATACAATCATGACCAAAGAGTAAATGACTTCATTGCTAATTTTCTTCCATAAATGATACTTTATCGCATTGCCCTATACAACCTAGTATGACTTAAATGTTGTCTCCTAATGTAGTCAATTTCAAATAATAATAACAAAAAAACTTAAGATTAGAGTGAAAAATTAAATTAAGGTTTGCACCTCAAGAGATTTGATCCCTCTCAATGCCTAATAAATATGAAGTTAAGATAAATCTAAACTAGTATAAGTGAAGAGAATATATAATTTATATATATTAAATCTTTTTTAAAATTGAAAAAAAAATGATAAAAATAATGTAATACAAGAGATCAAATGAATTCCTTTTTTTGGGGATACTAGTCTAC
>ML814213.1:95075-106932 GCA_009831015.1 Picea engelmannii | reverse complement strand
TCAATTCTCTCACTTAACATGTGTAGCCTACATGCACATATGAATGATATACTCAATGACTATGACACAGTGAAATATGATATTATGTGCTTGCAAGAAACATACATGACATTATACATGCAAAACAAACAATTTCCAAATCACAATTGCATATCATGTTACATTACACATGGAGTGATGATATTACTGAAAAAACGTGTAACAATTTTGGAGCATATGCATTCCGAAGAAAAAAATGTTGAGATGGTGCTAGCAAGAGTAATCTTCCATTAATCAGAAATTGCAATATTGAATCTCTATGTCGCTCTGCATGCAACATTTTCCAACATATTGAATGTTTTTTCAAATGCATTACAACATTTACATCTGAATGAAACCATTATCATTCTAGGAGATTTCAATGTTGACATGCTACAAACTAGTGCCAGAACAAAAGAATTGGAAAACTACATGTGCAATTACAGTTTCCGCTTTCTTTTGGATAAGATAAACCATGTACAAAATGCACTTATTGACCATGTATGGTCAAATGTGCCCTTTTCACAATATACCCTCTTTATCTTAGACACATACTAGTCTGATCATGATACAATTTGTATCGAACTTGAATTATGAAATATACATCAAACATATTACAAAATCATATTTTCATATCTCAGAGCATATCTGGATACTTTGTTGCACAAAACCGAATTATTCAGCTGGGATCATCCAACTTCTTAATATTTTCTAGTTTGTAATAGATTTTGGAGAGAAAGGATTCTATATAACCACAAACATGGATCAAGAAAAAAAAAGTACATGCTTCTAACTCTATATGTTACTCTATTTCTTTGATTCTCATTTATTGTATGCACATATTGTTTGTTTTTCCTTATATACCAACTTACATTCATGTTCATTGTATTTTGTGCATTTCCACATTAAAACAAATAGAATAACTAGACAAGACGAAGGAATCTTAACCAGAAATGTAGAAAAAGACATACGAAGGTGCATGCTTCTACCCTTATACCATACTCCATTGCTTTGTATTTCATTTATTGTTTGTATATTTATTCTACTTCTTTTCACCTCATTTTTTTATATGTAGATACTACATATCTTCCTACATATTAACTTATCTTCATGTCAATTGTTTTTTTTTCTGTGTTGCTACATTGAAATAAATAAAATTGTATTTAATCTTTTTACATGTGTTCCTACATAGAAACTTACCTTCATGTCCATTGTATTCTCTCCATTACTACATTGGAAAAAAAAAATCTAATTGAACAAGAGGATGAAGCCTTATGTGCCACAGCAGAGGAAGCTGAAGTACAATCTTCCAAAAGGTATAGCAAGAATGATAGTAAATCAAACATTGTGCATGTGCTTAATGAACATCCATATCAATTATGAACAATATACAATGCATATGCATATTTAGTTGTTGTCATGTTCGATGTACACATGTTTGCATCATAAAAAGTTGGACAAGTGACATGGGCATGAGTAGTCAGTCATCACAAACATCAACACAATGACAAGGCCAAAGGTAAAGATTCATAAATTATGCTCTTGCTATGTTTAGGAAACCAAAATCCTCAGTTATTTATTCATCTATGCCATGGTAAATATGGTGATGTCATCTACAACACATGCTCTTTAGTTCACAAGAAGTATCGATGAGTACAAGTGAAACGCCCAACATAGTGCAAGGTCCAGAGACTAAGAGGTATGGTGACAAAACTCTAACCTGCATACTTTATCCAAATTGTGCATCTACTTGTACATTGATGCAAAAAACAAACAAAAAAAGATACAGATTTCCATTCACATTACTTTTCATGTTCAAAAAATGTCACGAGGTCTAAACTTATACCACCCAATATACTATCAATAGAAGGCTTGAACAATCGCTGAACTAGACCATTGTTCTTCGAACACATAATGGTTGTGTATAGCACCTACTTAGACAAGTCAAACAAAACTAGATGCATTGTGTGTGCAGAAATGACAGACAACGAAGCCATGATGATAGTTACACTGACTATCCCTACACAACTTATCCAGAAACATGCAGAAAATATCTTGTCAGGTAATGGGATATCCATTCCAAATTTCAATATATTACCGAAAATAGTATATGACTGTGGTGTTTGTGATCGGATTATATCGCTCAATGAAACAAGTGTTGTGGAGAAAAATATCGCAGTTTGCTCAGAATATCATTTCGTACTAGACACAACAATCAGCCAATTTGTAGAGAACCACGACATTTACCCAATTGGAACTATTGGTTCAGCTGTCACACTTGCAAGAAAATTTGGCTCGCAACACATTCTCCATATAAAAGATGGAAACTCAGACAACGATAAGGCCATGGTATTGTTTTCCATATCCATTTGTGTCCTTTGCTTTCACATGATCATATATCTCAGACATCTTACACAACTATTAAACTGTTACATGGTGCAGCTACAATTGTTTGACACTTATGCAAATTTATTTTCCTCAATGGAACAACAATTGCATAAAGGGAAATTTCCAATTATGTTGTTCAAAAATATAACGAAGAAAAGAGATGTTAAAGGAAGGATCTTTCGCACAACCCAAGCAACATTTGTAACAGAATTGCGAACAGACATAGTACAGGAACTCAAGAAACTAACTAGCTCCACAACTGTTGTACGTATACATATACACGTCCACCCACAATTTGCACAAAAAAATTGCCTTAAACAATTTTGTCCAGCTTTTTTGTTGTACACATATATATTATATTGTTCAATATATTAACTACTATTCTCATGTGCACAGGTTGAGGGTTTTTTGGTTGCAGCAAACGCCTACTCGACCCCCTTCGAGCCTGTATGTTCCAAATGCAATTCTCTTGCTTCTGCCTTTGCGTTCATAAATGATGGCACAATTGATTGTCTATGATGCGGTACAAAATTCCCTTACATATATAGCCATTACCTCAATGGTGTCAGTCGAACCCTCAACAAAACAATTATACATTGTACAGTTAGACAACATGTATTACAATATGTGCTTCCTGGGCTGACAAAATTTCAATATGAAATATACCTACAAAAAAAAAGGCAAACATTGTCTACATGCTACGCGACTTCCGCGTCCATAGCAAATTTACCTTAAATGAGGACAATGCCATACTGCATATCGACTGAACAAAAAAAAAAGATTCATATCATGCGTTGACAAGAAACGAAACAATATGATTTGTCTCTATCCATGTTACCCAATAAAGATATGAATAAAGTTTTGCAATACTATGACAAAGTGAATTGGAGGCGCATAAGATTGTTGATTCCAGAAATGAGAAGCATGAGGAAACACCTCATACAAAGTACCCAATTGTGAATAAATCAGGTCCATCCTTTGAGGCGTCAAAAATGGCTTGCTCCTCTGAACAGAACCATCGGGAATTTTCAATAATATTTTAAATTTGGCATTGTTCAAACTCCATTAAGTTAAACGTTGACAGTCTTTTCCGGAACTAGTAATATTACAACATTGTCAGGTCAACGTGATCTTGGTTCATAGTAATATCATAAGAAAATGTTCATATTGATATTGGTTCATAGTAATATAGCAATCGACGAATTTCTTGGTGCCTAATTGGGAATTTGGTTATAGATGGGATACAGTGCCCGATCTTTATTGATTTTTTCCTGTGTTGTGTTTGCCAGACTTTTGATCATGTGCTTTGGTATTGTAGTTCAAGGTTCTCATGGGCCTTGTTTTTGGATTATGACTGAACAATAGATTCAGGATCTTAGCAGTTTTTCTATCATCTTATGGACTATACAAGACATGCCTTGCCTTTTAATGTAGGCTATGTGGAGCAAATGTAATATGTAGTTCATTTAATTAGTTTTACTTTATTAATGAAATTACCAAAATTCTTTTTTGGAAATATTTTGAAAAGAAAAAGATATATGCTAGCTGAAGTCAAATCGGAATATGATATCAACCACACAAAATTAAAATTAATTTCGTCATTGTTATACTTACGCTCAAGTTGACAGTACAATAAGTTTATTTCAACAACCCTCCATTGATTTTTCTGTAGCTTTTCAATGCTTCTCTTATGCAAACACATCCTATAAACTATAAGTATGACTCACTTTCTCTATTCTTTGATTGAATTGTGTGTAGAGTTGTCTACAAGACTTCATAGTTACTATTGGTCCTAAATTCTGCACCTGACTGCTAAAGGGAAAAGCTAGGCCACCATAAGTTTGGAATGCTCGTTCTTTTCAATTTGTTGGTCAGTTAGAGGGTTGGTTCGCCAAGACAAGAGCATGGTGAGATTGGCAAGATGATATGGATAAGGGTTCTCCTTGGCTATTCTTCCACTAATGACAGACAAGTGACATAATAGAGATAAAAACGGAGGCAAACAACAAACCATTCAATGAATAATCTGCTGCAAGAAATTTAATACTTAAAATAATATTTCAACGCATTAAACAATGTATCAAAAAAGACAATTACTCTCACAGGTTGCTATAAAAACAAATCTTCATCAAAGCATTGTATTTTCTCACAAGTACCCCAGATGCACCCTAGTCACTTGAAGTGACCGATAGTTCGATCTACCAAATCGACCTCCCTATTATTGAATTGACAAAGGTGAATATTATGGGATCAGTAAAAAAAATTGTGTGAGTATTGAATTGGAAAAAATTGTTGCTTATTTTAGTTTTTTTAAGGCATTATCGCAATAAGAATGTAAAATTATGCTAACCCACTATTATCTACAAAGGCCAAACATCAATAAGGCATGTAAATCAACTACACATAGTTACATCCAAAAATCAAGTTATACTTGGTATTTGCATTTGCTCACACCCTTTTTAATGGTACAAACACAATACAAAACGAGTATGTGGATAAAATATTGGACTAGAAAATGATGGTTTGGCAACAAGTAAAAATTCTAACCCGCAATTAACTACCAATGCCAAAGATCAATGACACTTGTAAATACATTTGCAAGAATATTCAAAGAAATAAAAACCTTCAAAAAAAATTACCGTTGCTAAAAAAAATCAACTGGATATACATGTTACAAATATTTCAGGTTGTACTATACTGAACTATCATCTGACGGTTCCTCTTCTTAGAGCGCAAATGCATATCAACCTCTACAAAGTGGGCTTGCTACGCATGAACAAAATTTTCAAGAAAAGGGCATCTTCCTCTGTCTCGACACCTTGTTCTAACACAGTTTAAATTAACTTCAATGAGTTGAAAACTCATGAAAATAAACAATCATATTAGGTGTGTGTTGATATATATAAAAAACTAGCAAACACAAAGGTCACACAAGAAGATCAAATAATATTTGACACTAAACACATTTTTAGAGAAAATTATATGGGTTTTTTTGGCACAACATATAACTTTATTTATCCTAACACACATACAAATAGACAAGCCAGATGGTCTATCTAATAGAATGAAATGGATATTACTTACTTGGGATGAAAGTTACTTAGAAGTTTACAAATATCATTAAAAATGAATTCCATAAATAGATTAAAGAGATAAAACCTACAACGTAGGAAGGGAAATTTCCAAGATGGCAAGTCAGACTCTAACAATATATCAAGTTACAAGTGATGGGAATATTTGTGTTTTTTTTAGTAGCTACTTGCTGCACTACTCATAGTAGGAAAAAATTATGGAACGTTATTAAGAAAATAAAATCAAGATGGAATATGCAAAACACACAATATAATTAGAGTGAGAATACTTTCAAAAAGTAAATGGTTTCAATTCCAGAATTGCTCTACAAGATTAACGCTCACGCGACTTTTATTTCTGAAATGAATGTCAGTCGTCGATTGGTTTGCAATGTGTGATCTAGGGCGACCCTGCGACTTTAGCATCCATGCTAAAGTTTTAGCAGCCTGCCAATTTTAGAACTCCCTTATCCATATTTAGTGATGGCACAAATTTCTTAGAGCTCGGGAGATTTTGAACACGGAGCATGAATATCTCCCAAAGTGACTTTCTCCTGTAGTGACGTCACAGCCTCTCCTCACTTCGGAGTTCGAGACTTCGGGAGCTGTAGGGCACATAGCATAAATATCCTCCGGAAGACAGAACTTCCAAACTCACTAACCAAGGCTATTTACTTGTTAACCCGAGATTAATATAATACTATCATTAACTAATTCGGGAGTTCGGGACTCCAGCTCTTCGGGGCTCCAGGATTCGAGAGAATTGTGTTTGTTCTAGATGGAAAAACTCTCGGAGTGATGTGTCATGATCTAGACGAGAGCCACATGTCCTGAATGATGGACGCCATGTGTTTGCAACAATTTGATGCCACATGTCGGCGATGAATTGATGCCACATCTCTCTGGTACTTAAGACTTCGGAGCTTTCTAAATGCATAGCTTGTATAGCTCTCGGAGTAGTACGGGCCCAGAGTGATCTGGAAGCCTCGTGTCACATGATGTCACGTGTTTGTACTGATGGATGCCACGTGTCCTTCACGGATGAGTACCATGTGCCTCTGGCACTTCACCCTTCGGGAGTTTATGTATGCAGAATTTGTATAACTTCTGAAGTGGTACGGGCCTGTAGTCATTAACCATGTTTTCTTATAATTAACCCAATATTAATGTATCTTATCATTAAGTATCTCAAGAGTTCTTGACTCTGACTCTTAGACGTTCAGCAATTTCGAACTGTTACAAATTGAAAACTCCCAGAGTGGTACAAGCCCGAAGTGACATGACACTTCAGGCATTCGGATTTGTGGCTCTTCGACTATTTGGGGTCAAAAGGATAGCATGTCAAATAAAGAATATATGCCACGTGTCACTTGAAACAGTACAAATGACGAACCCAAAATATGCTTGAAATGAGTGCCACGTGTCATGGTCTAGATGAGAGCCACATGTTCTGACTAATGGATGCCATGTGTTTGCGATATTTTGATGCCACATGTCGATGACGAATTGATTCCACGTATCTCCGGTACTTAGGGCTTCGGAGGTTTCTAAATGTGGAGCTTGTATAACTCCCGGAGTAGTACGGGCCCGGAGTGATGTGGCAGCCTCACGTCACATGATGTCATGTGTCTTTACTGATGGATGCCACGTGTCCTTTGCAGATGAGTACCACGTGCCTCTGGCACTTCACCCTTCAGGATTTTATGTATGCAGAGTTTGTGTAACTCCCAGACTGGTACGAGCCTGGAGCCATTAACCATGTTTATTTCTAATTAACCCAAGATTAATGTATCTTATCATTAAGTATCTCAGGAGTTCTTGACTCCGGCTCTTCAAAGTTCGGCGATTTCCGCCTATTTTGGATTGAAAACTCCCATATTGGTACAGGCCCAAAGGGACGTGGCACCTCGGGCATTCGGATCTGTGGCACTTCAGTTATTTGGGGCTTTGCAAGTTGTCGCTTGTTCTTAAAACCTCCACGTTTTTGAAACTTCGAATGCGCAGGTGTCGTTGATCTGAAGCCACGTATAGGTGTTAGTTTTATGTTGGACTTTGGGTCTTCCAAAGCATCTTCCATCACCATTTCCACATCTGGACCTCCTCTTGTAAAAATGATTCTTTGCAACCTAAATGGACAGTTGAATGACATGTCTAAGGATGACACCCCGACTGCCCAATCTTAGAATATCTTCTTCGTCTTGTAAGATAATTGAAGTTGTTAGAACACTTTGAAATTTTAAATTTTAAAATCTTTTTTTTACCTCTTAAAAATTAAATTTCACCAAAAAAACTTAGGGAATTGCTTTTCAATTAAATAAATCCATGATCGTTATGTATTAATAAGGTGCTTACCATATCATTCGTTGATGAGTTGCATTAAATTTGATCAAACGACTCTCGTGTTCTTCCAATCACTTCGGGACTTCGCGCTTTGGGAATTTCAAGCATCTAAACAACAAAAACAACGAATCTACGAAGCTACGAAGTCTCGAAGATAGTTTGTCACGATTATATTTAAAAGGGTCTACAGATTATTTATATGACACGTGTCATTAATTTTTTTTCTTTGGCTAGCACCTGGCACTTGTTTTAAACATTTGTGTCATCTTATTCACACATTTTTAGATGAAACATGTCGCCCATCTTTCTTGACATGTCATTAAAAATGACGTCATCACTACCATGTCACTCCGGGAGATTTCCCTTCGAAAAATAAAACAAATAATGCTTTTAGGACCGTTGAACTATCAAAGTGTCGAAGCATTTGATATCATAACAAATAAAAATGTTTCAAAAAGCTAATAAAACATTTAACAGTTTTAATTAATCATTATTAACTATTAACTAATCACTCTGCAAATTCGGCCTTCAGGAGATTTTTGTTGTGCCATATCCAAAACTCCCAAATGCCAAAGTGTTGAAGTACGAGTTACACATTTAAGCAAATGAACTCCCGAAGCTCCGGGGTTCCGAAGCCCCGAAATACCTATAACAGTTTGAATGTTTACTCCGGGAATTCTGCCTTTAGAGGCTTTCTATCATCCTACATTCAAAACCCCCCGAATACCAAAGTTCTGAAGTACTTAAGGCAAAAGTATTTTTAAAGCATGATTAATTAAAACATAAAAGTGATTAGTTGCTACCGCAAATTCGCCTTCCAGAGATTTATGTTGTCTTACATTCAAAACATGCGAACGTCAAACCGCCAAAGTTTTAATGACATTTACAACTTGCTAAAGTTAAAGATTTGGGTAAATATCACAATCGCCAGTTAATAAATTCCATAGATTTTTAATCATCACATTGTCAGTAGATCAATACGAAGATTGATAGACTTTATGAATAAACAAATTTTGAATCTCAATTCATTCTACCATTTGCAATTAGAGTTTTTCATTCAGTAATTGAGAGCTTACAGACTTCTCTTATCACGGTAAGGTTAATTTCATTTCTCTGAGAATTATGGTTCCACGCAAACTGGGGAAGAAGAAAGATGCATCAGCAGATGATTCCAACCCAAACACAGATATTCTCTTGAACACCACTTCACAAATTACAGATGCCATCAAGTCTTGGAAACATGTCTACGATATCTTGGAACATGAGATTCTTCTCTATCCGAATGATTCAGCGGAAGAAGAAGACGAGTCGTTCTCAACCAAGCTCAGGTTGGTAGCTCATTCTCAACTACACAGGATTGTTGCTCGACCAAAGATAATACCCTACAATGACATGATAAGTTGGGCTCTGGAGCACGTTGACATTCAAACCAGAAGCATTATCAATTACCAAAACACCTTTGTTGGCTCCTTTCGTTCGGAGGACATACAAGTAATGTATAACTATCGTTCGCACCCAAATACATGTATAATGCAACATTTATTCTAGATTTTGAAAGGAGAGAAAGCACTCAATATGGAAGAACTAGTCATGACATAATCAAGACCTAGTGGGGAAATCTAGACAAGTTTAAATCCAACGCTCATGGTATATTCTCCACAACATCTTTAGATGCTCACATTTTATACATTGCCATGATGCTCTGGCGGTTATTTGGAAGGAAAAACCCTGCACATTTCACAGTTGAATGGGTATCTATAATCAATGAAGTGGTCAAAGGCTATACTTTCAACTCGGCAAAAATGCTCTCGAATAACCTAGCTAAGGAGGTTGTCGAGTACAAATCGTTGAAATCAAGAGGGAAACGTGCTCCTTTTTACATGTTTGCACCATGTCGACATGTAAAAATGGTTTTCTCCTACAGTTATCCCAAATTTTCTCCAGCTCTCTTCCTCTTGACTTGCCCAACCCAAGGAATGTACCTTGTCACTACTCTCAGTCCATAGGACGTCCCATTCGTTTATCAGGTAGCTAGGAATATCTCAACTAGGAATTCAACGTAACTCACTACTATGAAAAACACCAGCAAATACAATAGCAACAACTTGTTGATACAATGCAACTTACTCAAAAGTTCACTCTTCAAATCTCAAAACCTAACCCTTTAAATTCCAACTCCAAAATAATCCTAAATCGCTCACGCATGCTCCAGAATTTGCCAAACCTTGTTGTTTCAGCTCCCAAGCTCTTTTCCCCTGTTTTCCCTTGTTGTTCACATAAAAACTTAATGTCTAAAATTGTATGTTACTACCCATACGAATTTCTTCACTTTCCCCAAGACAATTGACTGCTCACTTTGCCCAATGTTGATTGTTTCTTTCCCATGCTTTCCAATAACTATGGGATGTGACTCTCACACCCACCCTATGAAAGATATTCAATGATTGGGATTTCATACACTCAACCAGAAATTAAAAATTTTCCCCAAATGATAGTAAATTTTAGAAATGTGGGTTTGAATTAATACCCATAAATCATTTCCCCTTTGGACCCCTCTTGGACACTCTCTAGGCATTCCCCATTTCTTGTGGATTAACCAAACCCCATCTCTGTCCATATCCCAACAGTTGGCATTACCTTATATTCATTTACAAATCAGAAATACATTTCACATTTACATTGCTTGGCCATAGCCACATTTATATCTATGCATTAATTAAACTAGGGATGTTACATATAGCACTTGCATCTAAAGGGTAAAACTTCTCATTTTGTCAGTACACTCTTTACTCTCTTCAAATATAAGATATAATAATTCTTATAGGTGCAACAATTGGGTATTCTTCAGAACTCGAATCTTAATAATGAGCTCCAAAATGCTAATATTTTAATGATTTTCCTGAGCATATTTTTTGGTATACTGCTACAATGTCTGGAGATCACCTATGATAGCATAATACATTAGCAAACAACTAGTACATATTTATTTTCTGCAAACTATTTCATCGCATTATATGCATTGTTGTTGAAGAGAAATCCCCCTGCGGACAAGTGGATTCTCTTGAGGTCCCTAGACTCCTAAGACCAAGACAGAAAGTGCTTAACATGGACACTGACTTCCTTTTAGATCTAATCGAGCTAATGAATGAAAGAGAAAGAGAAAGATGTGTACCTTATGAACGACGTTTGTCCTTGCAAAGTCCAGGCTGAGCTTCAATCTTGATCTCCTTGATAGGTCCTGCAAAACAAACAAAGGTACAAAAGACTTCCTACTCTACTGAGATTAGCTCAAACATAGATCCATATATTGTAGACAAACTTATATGGAACAAGTACAAGTTTGAAAGAAACATGCCAAGCATTGATTGTATTAATGAGAACAAAGTGTTACTTACAGCCATGGTTGTAGTGCAACAGCTTCACCAAGCTCTCCTTGTCCATACCCTTGCTCAAATAACCCACATACAAGATGTTGATGCTTCAAATGACATCTCCCTCATGAGATCATAAGTTAGATGCTATTGCAATGTCTCTCTTCCTGTACTGTATGTTTCCTATGAGATCATAGGTTTCATACCTCCAATCTTTCCTTTTTCTTTCACCATGAGAAGTCCTCTTTATATAAGCTTGGAAAGACCCAACCACTTGAGAGATCTTTGGGATAAGTTGAGGATTTATCTCCTTCGGTTGAGGATCTTCTCTAAGATCGTGCCTTGAGATCATATTCGAATCCAACCACCTTCAGATATTGAGGGGATATTTCCCTCATTCTTCTCAACAAACCAAATTTCGCCCAGAAAAGGTAGCGCTCCCCCAAAAGGGGCACTATAGCGTTATAACGCTCCCCCAAAGAAGGCCAGGGAGCTCCAGCGCTCCCTGACAGTATATAGGGGACTGCTCCCCTCCAAAACCCATTTTTGAGTGGTTCTTTCAATGGAAAAAGGCTTGTACTTCTAGTAGACTGATTCCTCCTCTTCAAAACTAGTCTTTGAGGTGTCCTAAGTGTCCCTGTCATGTCGTTGGAGGCATGACATAGGCAA
>ML814213.1:59108-71149 GCA_009831015.1 Picea engelmannii | reverse complement strand
GGGGGTGAATCAGTATTATCATTTTTAAACAATTTAAAACCATTTAATTATTAGTTTTATCAAAACAAAACAAATGATCAACAAAAAGGTACAGTACACATAATTTAAATGTGGAAAACCCAACTTCACAAATGTTCTTCTTATTTTCAATAAAGATTACATTTAATTTCTGAGCTCCAACTCAAAGGAAACACCAATTCCATGTTTTACTAGGAGCAACTAGAAGGAGGTTGCAACCCCCTAGATTTACCAACACTGAATGGAGGCAAACACCAACTCCCTAGTTTCTTCAACTATAACCGAAAAGATGTTGCAACAACTTGATTTACCAGCTTCAACTGGAAGGAGGATACAACCTCCTTTTCAGGCTCGAACTTGCCCTAGCACCACCCAACCTCCCTTTTATGATAAGTAATTCTATCTTCAAATCTTCATAATCTTCTTTGGATTATGCTGCACATCTTCATTTACTTTCTTGGCCTCTGACTCTACTATTGATCTTCATATTTCAAGCACATAGACACACCCTCTTTCAACAAGAATTTATGTTTATATAGTCTTCCAATGGTCATGTACAACTGAACAATTGCACCTCTTTAATATAGGAATGTATCTCTTCATTATAAGTATGTGTCTTTTCAATATAATATATTAATCATACTATTTTAATTAACACAATGCCAATGAACCATTGTGACATTTAGATCGTTTAGTCACGTTTTCAATTGGGTCAATATATTTTGACTATCATGATTTAATTCACTCTTTACGTTACCATGGTTTGCAAATACTGTGTGCACATACCATGTGCTTTTTCACTTTTTCCCGTTTTCTTTAACTCCACTTTCACTTTTACCTTTTACTTTAATCAAATTTCACTTTTACCTTTTTCTTTATTCCATTTTCATATTTACTCCTCTTTTACATAAACTCCACTTCCGCCTACTTTTTCAAATTTTGTTGTTTATTAAAGTCATATTTATATTTAGTTCACTTTCATTTCCACTTTTGCGTAAACTCGACTCAACACGACTAGTGTAGTAATTGAAATTGTCTCATCTTTCATTTTCATTCTTTCATTCTTTCAAAACACTCAACCAGGCGATCCCCTGTATTCCGGTAGTCCACTGTGTTCCTGTAACTCAGTATTCATGTAGCTTTTACTACAATTCCATGTCATTTTCCATTATGGTACTTCTTGTCTTCATGTTGACATCAATGCCAACACGATATTTCCATCAATCTCCCCCTTTGGCATTGATGGAAACACATCGTAAAACAAAATCCTCCCCTAACAATGAGTAATTGTTTTACCATTCTTTTCTCCCCCTTTGACAACAATGTCAAGGCATTTTATACTAGAATGAGGTTCATCACCAATTGATTGATGCTCAGTCTTCTTTTGTTTTGAGTGACAATGCTTGTCATTTTTTTTCTTGCTCCCCCTGTCAACGACACTTTTTTTTTTCAGTGAACCTTTTTCAATCCTTTATTTTTGACAGCTCCCCCTATCATCGTGACTTTTCTTTATTGTGGAGAGATTACTCTTATCTTTTTCCTTAGATGTTCAAATGCTTCTTTAGACATGGGTTTAGTGAATATGTCCATTATCTACTCCTTTGAACCAACATTCTCCAATCTAACCTTTTTGTCACTAACTTGCTCTCTCAAGAAATGATACTTGATGGGTATATGTTTGGTCTTTGCATGCATGACTGGATTCTTGGAGATGTTGATGGCAATTGTATTGTCACAATAGATAGGTATTGACTGATTACATTCAATTTTAATATCCTCCAATGTTTGTATCATCCATAAGATTTGAGTGCAACATTCAGCAGCTGCAATATATTCGACCTCTGATGTAGATAGTGAAATTGACGATTGTTTTCTACTTGACCATGAGACTAGACATTCCCCTAAGAAAAATGAATTTCCATTGGTTCTCTTTTTGTCATCCACACTACTATCCCAATCAGCATCTGTGCAGGCAATTAGTTCAAATCCTTTATTCCTTGGATGCCATAAGCCAAAGTCTGAAGTGCCCTTAAGATATCTAAATATTTTATTGACAGCCATCACATGTGATTCATTGGGAGATGATTGAAATATTGCCACCATTACTACTGCATGCATGATATCAGGTCTGGGTCCAGTCAAATATAGTAGGCTCCCAACCATATATCTGTAGAGAGTTGAATCTACGGAAGGTGACTCATCTTCCTTGTTGAGTTTGCAGTTGGTTGTCATTGGAGTGCTAACAGGTGCACTTTCATCCATTCCAAACTTTTTAAGTATCTCTTTCAGGTATTTGGACTGAGTAATAAACATTCCTTTCGGTGAGTAAGTTATTTGAAGTTCAAGGAAGAAAGTTAGCTCTCTAATCATAGACATTTCAAACTCTTTTGACATTTCTTGAGCAAATTTATGACTTGATTCATCATGGTTGCAGCCAAATATAATGTCATCCACATAGACCATTGTGAATAACAAACTATCTTTTTCAATTCTGAGATAGATATTGTTGTTAGACATGCCTCTTTTGAATCCTTGTTGCAACAGGTACTTATCCAGTCTTGCATACCATGCTCTAGGTTCTTGTTTAAGTTCGTAGAGTGCCTTCTTCAATCTATACACTTCTTCTTCTTTTCATGGTTGTTCAAATCCTTCTGGTTGCTCTGCGTATACTTCTTCTTTTAGGTCTCCATTCAGAAATACAAACTTTACATCCATCTAATAGACTTTAAAATTCTTAAAGCATGAGTATGTTAGAAATAATTTGATGGCTTCCATTCTTGCAACTCGAGCAAAGGTTTCTTCAAAGTCAAACCCTTCTACTTGTGAATACCCTTTGCACACCAATCTTGCTTTATTTCTTATAATTTGACCATCTTCATTAAATTTATCTTTTAAAATCCACTTCGTCCCTGCCACTTTTTTATTTTTTGGTCTTGGGACAAGTTCCCAGGTCTAGTTTTTCTCTATTTGATCCAGCTCTTCATTCATGACTTTGATCTAGTCTTCATCTTTACTAACCTCTGCAAATATTTTGGGTTCTATTAAGGATAGTAAGGCTTGTTCTAATTTGTACATTAGTTTTCTTCATGTTTCAACTCCAACACTTTTATTACCAATGATTAGACTTTTTGGATGATCTCTTTGTACTCTCCTTCATGGTGCTTTTGTATCTTGTCTTGGTGACTCTTCTTATGCGTTTTCTTATGATTCTTCTTCTTCCTTTTCTTCTTCATGTTGTGAGTCTTCCTCTTGTATATCTATACTTTCTTCTTCATTATCATCTCTTATTCTTTCATCAATTTGTGGATTAACTTGATGTTTGATCCCTTTTGTTTTTAGATCATCCACTTTTACATTTGCACTTTCCACAATCTTGTGTAGCCTTAGATTATAACATATGTAGGCCTTTTTGGTGGATCAGTATCCAATAAATATGCCTTCATCGGTTCTAGAATCAAATTTTCCTAGGTTATCATCATCTCTCTTTATGTAGCATTTACTCCCAAAAACTTTGAAGCGTTTAACTGATGTTGGCATGCCATACCATAACTCATATGGTGTTTTGTCATAGTTAACTCTAAGTTGTCATATGTTAAGTATGTATACAGTTGTATACACTCCTTCTCTCCAATATATATCTAGTACCTTGGCTTCATTTAGCATAGTTTTGGTTGCCTCTTGAATAGTTCTATTTTTCCTTTCAACAACTCCATTTTGTTCAGTCTTGGAGCACAAAAGTGTCTTTTGATTCCATGAGTTTCAAAAAACTCATTGAATTTATTGGAAGTAAATTCCCCTCCATTATTTGACCTGAGACACTTGATTTTGAGATCAATCTCATTTTCAGCCAATGCTTTGAAAGCTTTAAATTTTTCAAAAGCTTCTGATTTTTCTTTAAGAAAACACAACCAAGTCATTTTAGTATAGTCATCAATGAATAAAATAAAATAATATTCTCCTGGTATACTCTTTGTTCTTGTTGGCCCACATAGGTCAGTATGAAAAAGTTCTAATGGTTTTGAGGTAGAATACTCTTTCGTCTTGAATCTTACTTTTGTCTGCTTCCCATGTTGGTAGTGCTTACAAACAAGGTTTGAAGGTTTTATAATTTTTGGCATACCTCTCACGGCTTCTTTGTTGCTCATTCTTCTATACCATAGACAATTTTCATATATTTGCTTGATCTAGATTTTATGAGTAGAACTAAATGAATATAGATTATTAAAAGATGTTTAACACAGAATAACAGAGATACAATAAAACCGGTTTCTATTCAATAAGGAAATAACTTGAAACTGTAAAATGCAGCGGAAAACAAGCTTGCTCAAAAGGTGGCGGCTTATCTCTGAGAAGAGATGTGACGGTTGCGCTCATTCACAAGAAGATGGTTACAATGAGGCTCAGAAGTCCTTTTTGCAATAAACATGAATGCCAAAACCCTATACATCCAAAAACCTAACCCTAGGAAATGAAGCGTCAAAAGTCATGTGGGGTAAGCTAGTACATCAACTTCCCGAGGTCATAACTTTTGCATACGATCTTCGTTTTAGGCGTACGATAGCCCGTTGGAAAGGTCTATCTGAGAACTACACATGTTTCCATTAAAACTAACTATGTCTTTAAACTAATTGTGGCGAGCCCTAAAAACGTTGTTTAGGGCCTCAAAACAGCCCTGAAAGTCGGGGGCCCAAAAACTAGGAAAAAATTGCCAAATTGGAAAATTGCCAATATGAACCAGTTGCAATAGGTGGGAGGCCACCAACATCCATATGGATCAATCCTCCCCCCTTAGGAAATAATGGTCTCCATTGTGTTTAGTTCCCCCATCAGATGAGGAATTTTTTGTTGAATTTAGCCCCAGGTGATCCACTTGCCTTGGTGCAGGAGTTGCCTTGCTTTGACAACTCGATAAAGCTGGATCCTTTGATGTTGAGTGCTCTTCACCTGTGTGTCCACAATATGATCATTGGATTCCTATTGCATGCAATCAGGGTTGAGCTCTGTTGGTGTCAACTGCTCTATTATCTCTGAGTTGTCCAATAATGGTGGGAAATATGGTCGAAGGAGAGCCATGTTGAATATTGGATGCAAACCAAGGAAAGGGGGAATGTTGAGCTCAAAAGCATTGTCACCCATAGCCTTGGTGATGGTGTACGACCCATAACGGAGTGGACGAAGCTTCCGATGGGGCCCTGTACGGAATTATTTCTACAAGTGCAACCAAACTTTGTCTCCCACCTAAAACTTATGTGGCACCCGGTGTTGATCATGGCGTTGCTTGTACTTGGCATTGGACTTCTGTAAAATATATTGAACCTGTTGGTGGATGTGTTGGATACGCTTAATGAACCGGGTGGCTTTGTCAGCTTTAAGTGGAGCAGGGGATGAGTCAGTCGAGGTGGCCGCCAGGGGTAGTGCAACATCCATGGGGCCTAATGGTTGGAATCCCAACCCCACGTGAAGGGGGTTGTGGCCAGTTCAGTTGTGTAGGTATCGATTGTAGCTATCTTTGACATAGGGAATATTCTCATCCCATGTGTAGGGGTGCTTGGAATTATAGAAGCGTGGGATATGCACGATCATTCGATTGACGACCTCAATTTGGCCATCTGTCTAGGGGTGGAAGGCAGTGGATTTGGTGAGCTTGGTGTCCATCAGTGACTAGAAGCTCGACCAAAATGTGTTGAGGAATCGACTATCTCGATCTAAGACAATGGTTTGTGGGATTCCAAAATGTACCCATACTCATTCAAAGAAGAACTTGGCAGTGGCCTCTGTTGTGATGCTCTTCTTGCAGACAGCCATAATCGCCATCTTGGAAAAGCGATCAACAACCACAAAAACATAGTCATTTCCCCTATTGGTGGACGGAAGGCCCAACATGTATTCCATTGATATGGATTCCCATAGTCTATCGGGAGTAGGAAGAGGGGTGTACAAGCCTTGTTTCTTAGTGGTCGGTTCAATAATAGCACAGGTGATGCATGACCTGATATACTTCCTCACATCCTGTCAAAGTTTTGGCCAGTAGAAATGTTTCTCTAGCATTGTCATTGTCTTTTCGACGTCAAAGTGCCCTGCCACCCGAATGTAGTGAGCTTCCCAAATCATCTTCACTCTCTCACTTGATGGAATGAAGAGATGGCCCAGACGACACAACAGCTCGTCCTGAAGATGGAAATTAGCGACAATTGAGTTTTTTCCCAACATTTGGTAGGTGGTGGCAAAGTCAAGGTCTGTATCATAGAGGTGGGGCCATCCAAAGGTCTCGTGGCTGCAAGAGTCTAACACCATGGTGAGTGTCGAAACTAGAGGTTGACTGAGGAAATTAATAACTCAGTTGGTACTTCATGTTTTATACTTGATGTTGAGGTGGAACTGTTGCAATTATGTGACCACTTCTGATGGCGATCATTCTGCAAGTTTCCTTGTGTCTCCATGAACTAAAGTGGCTTATAATCAGTGTGGATGATTGTCTCCTTCCCAAGAATGTAATGTCTCCATTGGTGAAAGGCTTGCACAATGGAGTGTTTTTCTTTGTCGTAAGTAGGGTACTTACAGACAACATATGATAGTGTCTCACTATGATATGCCACAGGGTGACCATGTTGACTGAGAAAGGCACCCACAGCATAGTCTAAAGCATTTGTCTCGATCTAAAAGGATTGTTGTAGGTTCGGTAATGAAAGTATCAGGGATGAGCACAAGCGTTGCTTCAAATCATCGAAAGATTGTTGTTGGGACAGGCCCCAGACAAAATTTTCCTTACCACCACTCCTGGTTACTTGGTTGAGGTCCCATGCGATATGAGAGAATCCCAACATGAACCTGCGATAGAAATTAGCAAGCCCCAAGAAGCTCCAAAGCTCAGTGAGTGTGGTTGGGGATGTCCAGTCACGAATGACCTAGATCTTGGTTGGATCCACATGCACACCATGTTGATCAACAATGCATCCTAGGTAATGGACCATGTCCATGCCGAAGGAGAATTTTTTCAAGTTGGCATATAGCTTGTGCTACCACAGGGTGTGGAGAACATGTTGAATATGTTGCAAGTGTTCCGCTCAAGTCTTGTTGTAGATGAGGATGTCATCCAGATACAACACTATAAAAGTATTGGTGAAAGGTTGTAGGATATTGTCCATCATCCTCATGAAAGTTGTTGAAACATTTGTCAAACCAAAGGGCATGACCAGCCGTTCAAAAAGACCTTGTTTTGACTTAAAGGCGGTCTTCCATACAATTGTCGGTTCTATTGGGACATGGTGGTAGCCAGACTTCATATCAATGTTACTGAAATATTTGGCCCCCAGGATTTGATCAAGGAGGTTGTCGATTTAGGGAATCAGGTATCATTTCCAAATTGTGATTTTATTCAGGGCCCGGTAATCGATGTAGACTCGCCAGGTCCCATCTTTCTTCTGAACCAACACAATTGGGCTCCCACAAGGCAATGAGTTGGGATGGATGTGCCCTTTGTGGAGCAATTCTTGGATCTACCTCTCGATCTCTTCATTTTCTAACAGACAGAGGCGATTGACTAGCCAATTGGGTAGCGGTGCATCAAGGGTCAGATCGATGGGATGCTTGACCTGAAAGTACAGAGGTACCCCGGTAGGTGAGGAGAAGATATCTGAGTATTCGTCCATGACCTTATCCACTTGCTTTTGTTGTATGAAGAGATCGGTCGTGGAGGCCCTGGATGTGGCTACGATCTTTCACTACTCTGAGAGGGAATCATGAAGAAGACAAATTTCCCGGAATGAGAGATGACCTTCCTGCATTGCTTGGCAGAGATCAAGGAAATAACACTAGGTGGGATTGCCTCGGGTATCCTGTACAATTTAATGGTTCAAAGTAATAATAACACTATGAGGCCTAGAATCATATACAACATGGCATTTCCATAAATAAGGTTGGCCCAAAAGAACATTACAAACTTCGAGAGCAGAAACATCACAAAATACCTCGTCTTTGAAGGGCTTGATGTCATACGACAGTCGACACTATTGGCTGACACGAAGTTCCTTAGCGGAGCCATCCAGTGGTGTAGGGATGCAGGTGCGGCGTTGTCGGCAGGGCTAGCTGCTTGATGACCTCTGCTGAGGTGAGGTTCTTCTGGCTACCACTATCAACGATGAAGTGTAGTGGGGTGCCTTTTACCCACATATGTGAATGGAAAAGGTGCTCGCCTTCTTATGGCTCACTTGGTTCATCAGGTTGGAGCTTGGTGGTGGAAACAGTGGCATTGGGTTCCACGTTAATGATCTGTCTCCCCCTTTCTGGTTCTGACTCAGAGTTAGAACCTGCATCTGATTAAGAAGATTTCACTTCAGCCACCAGCGACTACTTTGAGTGGCAATCAATAGTGTTATGCTACGGCTCTTATGGAAGTCGCACCACTTCCTGGTATCTTTCTTTGTATTTCCAGTGTCCTCCTTTGTTTGCGGCTTGGACTGGTTGTCCCGATGTTGTCCATCTTTTCTCTATCCTTTGTTTGTGGCTTGGATTGGTTGTCCTGATGTTGTCCATCTTTTCTCTATCCTTTGTTCTACGGGTTGGGGCTGCCCTTTCCTGGCTTTTGTTGTGAGGGATTCCCAGGCCCAAATTGTCGTGTCTTTTGTTTGAGCTTCTGCTCGATTTTGATGGCATATAGATAGGTCGTGCCCAAATATGAGATGTCCATAAATTCCATTTCGGTTTGGATGTATCTATGCAAATCATTGCGATACTTGAGCACTACATTTCGCTCAAAATCTTTTATACCCATCTTGGTCTGCAAGGTATGGAAGATATTTGTGAACTCTGGCACTGCTTGGTCTCTTTCTTGCCGCAGTGTGGTCCATTTTGTATACAAGTCATCATAACATCCGACAGGGTAGTATTATTCCTTAATATCATCCCTGAAGGACTCCCAAGTGACCGCGACTGTAAATAATGAGGGTTCCTCTATTTCCTTTTGCTCACAAAAAGTTTCCCACCAATCTTTGACATCGGGAACGACGTTGAGGAGTGAAAAAGTAATATTTTCTCTATTTGAAAAGCAATGGATAGAAAAAATATCCTTCTAGTAGATTCAACCATTTGTCTACAACATTTGCGTCTATCTAACCTTCAAATATAGGAATATCAAAGTTTATTTGTACATTGAAGGGGGCAGCGTCTCTGCTCGAGGAGGATGTGTCACCTGTCGGTAGTCGCCGAAGGATTTGCACAAAATTATCCATCGTGTTGTTCCTTTGTTGCGTGAGGGCTTCCTCAAGCAACATTTTGAAAGGAAGTCATATCCCATCGTATTTATTTTCTCCCGCCATGAGAGGTCGCTTGGGTGTGCGAGAGATTTTTTCCTCAAGAGAAACAAGCTCGAGACCCAATTCTTTGTACCCTGACCTCGTTGGGGACATGCATTAAAAACAACAAGGAGCAGAGCGCTCTGATACCACTGATCCGGATTTTATGAGCAGAACGAAATGAATATGGATAATTAAAAAAAAATTAACACATAATCACAGAGATACAGTAAAATTGGTTTCTATTCAATAAGGAAATAAGCTGAAACTGTAAAATGCAGCGGAAAACAAGCTTGTTGGAATGGTGGCGGCTTATCTCTGAGAAGAGTAGTGACGGTTGCGCTCATTCACAAGAACATGGTTACAATGAGGCTCTGGAGGCCTTTTTACAATAAACATGAATTCCAAAACCCTATACATCCAAAAACCTAACCCTAGGAGATGAAGCGTCAAAAGTCATGTGGGCCCCGTTGGGGTAAGCTAGTACATCAACTTCCCAGGGTCGTAACTTTCGCATACGATCTTCGTTTTAGGTGCACGATAGCCCATTGGAAAGGTCTACCTGAGGACTACACATGTTTTCGTCAAAATCTAACTTTAACTTTAGTCTGACTGTGGTGAGCCCTCAAAACGGCCCCGGAAGTCGGGGACCCAAAAACTAGGAAAAAACTGCCAAACTAGAAAATTGCCAATATGAACCAGTTGGAATAGGTGGGAGGCCACCGACATCAATTTGGATCATTGAATCATGCAACATTTTTCTTCTTTTTATGTATTAAAGATATAAACATCGCTTAGTGTCCTTGTTGCAGTAGCTACTAATTTTCCAGAGTCTTATTTTCTAATCTCACATTTTTTAGAGTAAAAAATGAGAATATGTCCTTGATCACATGTTTGGCTCACACCAAGGAGATTAGGTTTCAAATTTTCAACTAATAGGACATTTTCTACTTTAGTTCTGTCATTTCCCAGACTGGTTGTCCCCTTACCAAGTATTTTGGTAGACACATCATCTCCAAATGTAACCTTTCCTTTCTTCTCCTTTTTCAGGCTGAGGAATTTGTTTTGATCTCCTATCATATGTTTTGAACACCCACTTTCGACATACCATTGACTTCTTTTATCTTTGGCATGCAATGCTACCTTACATTTCATTTCCTTTTGTTTTTCTTTCCATATCTTCTTTTGTTTTTCTTTTAGAAAATTTGAAGTATTTCTCTTCATTGTAGATTCTAAAAATTGTCAATTACTAGCTTTATGACCATAATTGTTACATTTGTAACATCAATGTTGTAACCTGGTAGTGGAGAAAACAAATTATAGTTGCTACTCCTTTGATTGCTACTAGACTTGTTGTTCCTATGTTCATATCCTTGAACACTTTTATGATAATTATTTTTATAAGCTTTACAGTCTAATGCTTTGTGCCCAAAATTATGACACGAAAAACAGTAGCCAAGAAAGAGTTGTTGATAACTTTTTGGAGGAGTTCTTCTTAGAGTAGTATTTCTTCTATACTGATTTCTTTTTTGAGAGAGTTCAGATCTCTTTTGAGTAGAGTCGGTCTTTATCTGGTTCTTTTCTCTTTTATGTATTTCAGATTTTAAGCCTTTATTAGTTTTCTTGTGATCGTAACCCGATCCAACCTTATTACTTGATGGTCTTTGACTGTTAAGGATGTCATCCAATATTTTTGAACTACTTTCAAACTTTAAAAGGTTAGTGCCTTTTTCAAGTTTCCTTCTTAGAAGAACTATTTCAACCTCTAATTTTTCACAGTTTTGATCCTTGTAATTAAGTCGTTTACTTAAGATTTCTTCAATTCTTTTAGCTTCTTGTAGTTGAGTTTTAAAATCAACAATGATTTGTTATGTTTTCTTCATGCTTTTTGAAGCTTCTTCTTCTCTTGATTTTTTTTCTTCCTTATACTCTAACAATTGTTCGTTTAATGATTTGTTCTTCCTTCTATATTTTCTTAATTCTTCGAGGGCACTAATGAGTTCTCCTTCAAGATCAACTTCTCCTTCAACTTCTAGAATTTCTTAATTTTCATAATTATTATCTTTAGGAGTGTCAGTTTGAGTCTCTATTCCCATAAATAAAACCTCTGTATCATCATCTTCACTCATCTCAGATGAGATACTATCTTCTTTAGAATAAAAGTTTTTTTTTCTTATATAATTTATTTTTGTATTGGGCTTTACTCTTTTTATGTTATTTTTTATTGCAAGCTTCTTCATCATCACTATATTTTTTCCTTGGGACAAGGACATTTGGAAGCAAAGCGTCCAAATTTTCCACAATTGAAGCATTTGAAAGGTAACTTCCCTTTTCATTTGCTAGATCATTTCTTAAGTTTCTTAATGAAGTTTTCTTCTTCCTCATCGGATTTGTCTGAGTTGCTTTCATTCAATATATGTTCATGGTTTTTAGTTCCTTTTGAGACTTTGAAGGTTGTTTCACCTTTTGAATATTTTTCTTGTCCCATTCTCATTTCATAGGATATGATAATCCCATGTAGTTCATTCATTGTGAGTTTGTCAAGATTCTCTCGGTCTTCCAAGGTATATACTTTAGGATCATATCTCATTGGGAGTGATATTAATACCTTTTGGACTTCTATTTTGTCATCTAATTCTTCTCATAGTCCTCTGATTGTGTTGACAATTTCATCTACTCTTAGAAGACATTCTGCAATGTTTTCTTCTACTTTCATCTTCAAGATTTCAAACT
>ML814213.1:38818-51421 GCA_009831015.1 Picea engelmannii | reverse complement strand
TTAAACTATCAAGTGAATGCATTAGGTAAAAAGGTGCAATAGATGCACCTACATATACACAAATGTGTATACATG
The DNA here is from genome assembly GCA_009831015.1 of Picea engelmannii. Lineage (NCBI taxonomy): Eukaryota > Viridiplantae > Streptophyta > Pinopsida > Pinales > Pinaceae > Picea > Picea engelmannii. The sequence goes on along the minus strand of ML814213.1, from coordinate 51,346 downwards.
ATCATAAGGATGCTTAGAAGATCCTTGGAAAAAGGATATAGAAGCCGGATATGTCCATGTGTGTGAATGACTTGGAAGGGGTGCAAGCAATGAGCTTGCATGAAAAATGTTTGGTTAGGTTTGTGTGTGTTATGCTTGAGTGCGTGGATTTAATGCATTGTGAAGCTTCTTGATATAAAGCCTGATTTATTACCAGTTAGGTATGAATGATATTTCATGTACAAGTGATGCACGTGTATAATGTAAGAATATAGGTATATTAAAGGCACGAGGTGACTGCCTAAATGAGGGAAATATAAAGAAAGAATCGCTCTTGTCCAGATCAAACAAATACTATGGATGCATGGCTGACCCCATTCTGAAGAGTCACGAAAGTTATGTTCCAAGTAATAGCTTGAGGGGAGTGTATTCCCTTTTCTCAGGGAATACTAATATGATTAGATAGAAGGGTAAATGAGCAAAGATGCTATGTTGTCATAATAAGAGGCAAATGATTATGCCTTTGGGAATCACATGAGAAGGATTGTGAACAATCCTGAGTTGACTGATCTTAAAAGTAAAGATGTATGTGGGCTGTGAAATATACCTATGACAACTACATGCAGGCTTAGGATTATGAATATGGTTAAATACATCATGGATGTAAGTTAACAAAACCAAAATATGTAATTAGGTACATGACAAAGATGCATGTTTATATTTCTTAAGGAATGTTTGGTAAACAGATAAAAGCTAACTCAAGGTTGAGTCTAGCACAGATAGTGATGGATATGCAATAAAGAAGTTGCATGCTGAAGGAGTTCCTCGTGGAGGAACTGTGTGAAGACTCTATCAGGAAAACAAAGTCACAACCTTAATGACTGTTGAGAATTAAGAAGTAAGCCACGAGCTTATATATATATATATATATACCAGAATTTTGGATTACATTTTGAAAAAACATCATGTAATGAGTAGAAGACTAATAAATGAATATTGACCATCCCGATGACCGAATGGTAATGTGTTGGATGCACAGGTTCATGATCCATTATGAACAAAAATTTTGTTATTAAAGCATGTTGTTGTATTCCAAAAAAGGGTTAGGGTGAGGCCTAAGCAAGGCTTCTCGAGAAAAGAGTAGAAAGATCACAATAAAAAGTAGATAGCATAAGTAGAGGAGGAACACTTTCCTCACCGTAAGAACCCTAAATTGTTTAATAGAGTCGTAGGATTAAAAGAGTAGTTGTGGAAATCAGTATAGTTGGTGAAAGGCAAGTAAACTCCCTGAGTGTGATTAAATGAATAAATGAGTACATTTAACTGATTAGGCTTGGTTGAAGCCATGATTAAGAAAAGGTAGTGAGGCCTTAGAGATAACTCAACTGGGCTGAAAAGTCCCAAGCGGTGTAGAAAGAGTTGGAAGAAGGGGAGAGTCCTCAATTCTTCCTTGCTGAGTATTATGTTTTCTCTTAAATGAGAAAACTGATTTACTAATAAAAGTAAATGTTTTGACACCATAGTGATAAGGATTGTATGGTTGAAGATACAATTGAAATCCGTTATGTTGCACTTGTGGAAACATTTGAGGATAATGTGATGAAGTGCATGAAGATATGCTATAATATTTTGAAGATGTTTTATGAATTTGAATGTTATGATACATGCATTTGGTTTAATATTACAGCTAATGTAATTGTGGCTATGATGATGCATGCTATGTATATAAAAGAATTGGAGCTATTGAAGAAGACAATTGTCAATGATGGGCAACCTCAAGCAAAGGGTGACCATGGGAAGGTTGCGGTCAAAAGATTGTTGACAGGAATGTGAAAACCCCGCTAAAGCACTGTTGATGAGGTAAAGATCAGAAAGAGAGTGTTAGTAGCCAAGAACAGGTATAAAAATGTTCACGCTTATGTGGCTCAGGGTATGAAAGGATTCAGGTGAGAATCCCTTCCGAAATATTTTATTGTCTCATGTTATACACGAAATTTGAGAGGGCAGTTGTATGCCATGGATACCCAAGTAGGGTATGATTCAGGAAGAATAACCTAAATGTTGGAGGTGTGAACCTCTACAGTGAAGACTAATTGTATGATGCAACAACATTTGAACCAAATGATCTCTGTTGACTCAAAAGGTCAAAAACTTTTACTAAGAGAATTTCTTGGGTGGCCATGAGTGTTGGCACCCTAGTTATTAATGAAGGAAGAATGCTTAAAGGAATTCATGTGAAATTGTTGAGTTTAATGTGTATTGATTTGGGAACGTGATCGGCCTATAGAAGGAAGCATGGTCTTGTTGTAAGAGTGAATGAAAATGAATAAGCCATATGAGGAAAAGGTTGGTTAAATCCCAACACCCCTTGGCCAAGAACCGATCATAAAGTGCGACGAACTTGGAGACAATGCAAGAGTGCATTGGGTATGAATGTGGCCATGAATATTGGCACATTTGTTAAAATCCCTTGAAATGTTGAATTATGTTTTGAAAGGCCTAGTATTATTGAAATGAGGCATAGGCAAGGATTGAAATCCCCTTTTTATGTTTATGTATATGTGATGCATTGTTAGTATGTATGGTTTTGAATACATATATATACATGGAGTCACGAGAGACTAATAGTTTGTTTGGTTGTGTGAAGATTGAACTACATGAGGAAAAGGGTCTTAGATATGGCAGTGTTGTAAGCCCATGAGGAAGACCAATTTCCTGCTAAGACAAACTGCAAGGAATGGTATTTCCTTTTAAGAAAGTGAATTTGATTGTTAGTATGCACAATTCTAAAATTTTTGTGATGACGTTGTAAAGGTGAAATAAAAATATAATGTGCATGAGAACTAACAATTTGTTTAGCTAAGGAATGAATTGTAGGAAGAAAAGAGTCTTGGATATGGCAATGTTGTAAACCATAAGGAAGACCGATTTCCTGCTGAGCTAAAATGTTATGGGGAAGAAATTCCCATGCTTGTGAATTTGGTTCCTGTGCGGAACAAATATGAAAACAAAATGTGGAATTTGGAAATCTGTGGGTGACCGATTTACAAGAAAATTTAGAATTTATAATTTATAATGATGTCTCGTGAATTTTTGTATACCTGTGATACAGGTGAGAAAGAGAGTAACCTTCGTCCCTAACTTTCGCTGAGCCAAAAGAAAAGATCTGTCCAAAAAGGACAGATGATAAAAAATGGCTATTGTTGAGCCATGAGAACCCCGTGATAAGCCATGATTGCCTGAAATAAATTGTGTTGAGGTAACACAAGCCGAAGGGATGCCTCAACGGAGCAAGTCTGAGGGACTCCTCGACTGTAAGACTCGATAGAGTCTCTGGAATTATTCGTGTGCGAGAAAACCTTGGCAGGGCAAGATGGATCACTCAAGGGACTGTATAGTAGTGAAGGGGATGCCTGAGCCTGGGCCTGGAGGGTGAGTGACTGCAAGGTAGAGGAGACCTTAATAGTTCTTGTAAACTATTGGGATCATGCACACGGTGGGTAGTTCTTCCTGTGCGAGAAAACCTTGGCAAGGCAAGAGGGATCACCTGAGGGACTGTATAGTAGAGAAGGGGATGCTTGAGCCTAGGCCTGGAGGGTGAGTGACCGCAAGGAAGATGAAACCATGATAGTTCTTGTAAACTATTGATTGGGATCATGCACCCAATGGGTATGTCAAGGAAAAACGATGAGCCAGATAACAAAACAACCATGTGGATACAAATCCACAAACTCCGCAGATAATTATTGTGCTAAGATTATGAAAATTTTCCTAGAAATTTTTATGCAATGTTTTTGCATGAGACTATGATTAACGTGCTTATTGTCCAAGAATTATTGAAAGCAGGTGACCAAGATTAAGTGTCTGAAAAAAAACCTGACCAAGAAAGAAGGATCAAGATATCTGAAACAACTGAATGAGAAAGGCATGACAGGTGTTTTTGAGAAAGAACACCGAGGACGGTGTTCCTTTAAGGGGGAGGGAATTGTAACACCCTGTTTCCCCCAATTTGTAATTAATCATAAAATAGGAATTTCCATGCTAAGGCATGTGGACAATGTAAATTTATTATTGTTTGAGTTGCCAATAACTGACTGTGGGAGTGAGGCCTTGAAAGTATTGGCCATGATATCACTAGAGGAAAAATGTGAAAACTATACGAGAGGGTTCATTATATCAAATAACCCCAAATTTCCCTTGATGTGGATGATAAACCTCCTTCGGATCCCAAGGAGAGAAATCAGTTAATGAAGAAAGGACCAGTGGTTGAATTATCAACCACCCCCATGAATGGGAGCATGGTATAGCTGCAGAATGTCAGCCCAAAGTACCACAAGGTCTAGCAGACCAAGCAGACCCGAGCTTCCTTCTGACAGAAGAAGGGTAAGATACAAACACACGGGAACGGGAAGAGAAGGGGGCAAGAGAGAAAACGAGGGCGCAAGCTCGTAAGGGAGATGCGTTGAGCTCTCCAGGGGGATAATGAATAGAAGGTCGCGAGCTTGATGCTGGGTGAGCATCTGATAAACCTCGCCAAGGCCATAACAGAGAGAAATATTTGAAAGTTGCAGAGAACAGAACCTGAGTGAAAGCTAAACAGAGAAAGAATCCTTGAGAACTGCGAGAGTTCCTTGGTGATATCATGGCTTGGCACGGGGGTGGCCAGAGTGCTAAGAGTGAATGCCTCTGAGCCTATGGTAGGGTGGAAAGACGAACACCCACAATCAGTTAGTTGACGACAACCTGTAATAGATAAGTATTCTCCTACCCTGTGTAATTGAGCTGTAACTGTGTATTGAAATTGGATATACTGGAAAGCCACTCACAGGAAAGCCATCAGTCCATCGGCTTGGTCTCCGCCGCCCCCTGGATTTCTCAAGCTTAACTTCGATGGGGCCTCTAGGGGCAAGCCCAGGCCAGCCGGTCTAGGGGCCGTCCTCAGGAACCACCTGGGCAAGATCACCCATCTAATTGCAGGCTTTCTGGGTGAAAACACCAACAATGTTGCGGAACTCTCTAGCCTGGTAAAAGGCATCCAAATGGCAGTGCAAAATCAGCATCTACGACTAATTTTTGAAGGAGACTCACAAATAATTATTCATCTTGCAAAGCGAATCCTTAATGGACAGCCCCCCTAGAGGACTTCGCCCAGCTGGAGACTCTTGGGTCTCCTGGAAGATTTCAAGGATTTCATCAACCCCAACCTTATCCTCATCCCCTCTCATGTGAGGCGTGAAGCTAACAAGGTTGCGGATCATCTAGCAAATATAGGAACTGACGCCAAGGAGGATCTCATCTACTGGCAAGCTAATACTTCTGCAGAGACTGAACTCTCTAGCCAGTGCAGATACTTGGCTAGCAGAGACTTTCAGGCCCCGTATGGGGTGACAGATGGCGAAGGCGCGCCAACTGGCCTCGCACAAGGCCGGAGATTAAATGCTGGAGGCAGTCCTCCATAAACACCCATTACGGATGTTGGTCAGCCATTACAGCTCTGCGATGGATGGACTCCTCCCGCGAGCGAGTATTTACGATCTTGGCGAGTGTAAAGTTAAGGGCAGCCATGGGAATTTGAAGTTTGATTATTTGTTTTTCCTTGCTCCGGTCTCGGCTCTGCTCTGCGTCTGGAGGTGCTGGTGTAGCTTCGTACTCCTGGCGCCCTGGTACACCATCCTTCCATGGAAATTTGAGGCAAGTCCCTCTGCCTGTGCTCTCAATTGGCTTCCGCCCTCGTCTCAGCCTGTGTTTTTTCCTCGGAGGGCGCTCTGCAACATGACTAGGAAGCGCGGAACGCCTCGACGTGGTTCTGCTTGGTACGCTCGCAAGGAACAGCGACAGCGCAGGGAAAATCTTGAACGGGCTCTGGTCATAGCTTCCTAGTCATGTTGCAGAGCGCTCTCCGAGGAAAACACACAGGCTGAGACGAGGGCGGAAGCCAATTGAGAGCACAGGCAGAGGGACTTGCCTCAAATTTCCACGGAAGGATGGTGTASCWTCGKGCKCCWGGHGCMCKAAGSTACACCATCCTTCCGTGGAAATTTGAGGCAAGTCCCTCTGCCTGTGCTCTCAATTGGCTTCCGCCCTCGTCTCAGCCTGTGTGTTTTCCTCGGAGGGCGCTCTGCAACATGACTAGGAAGCGCGGAACGCCTCGACGTGGTTCTGCTTGGTACGCTCGCAAGGAACAACGACAGCGCAGGGAAAATCTTGAACGGGCTCTGGTCATAGCTTCCTCCCTGTTGAGAAAGAAGACTCGCGAAGAGGAGAAGGTTCGTCTCTCAGACATTGCCGAAAAGGAAATCGATCGTGGAACCATGGATACTGTCATGTTGGAGGGCAGCAACGAGCAACTGTACCCGGCTTGCATTATTGAGGAGGACACGACTCTGGTGGATTTGCCGACCTTGGAGACGCCTTGTGATACAGGGCGGTCTGGCAGGGGCGAAGGCATTCTCAATCTGGGCTTGGACGATGATCCTCCTGGTTGCATTGTAGAAGAAGTTCCTTGGCCGGACCTGAAAGCTGAGGTTGATGCTGGATGTGTGACGGGAAAGGAAGGGTGGCAGGACGACGTGAAGAGTAGAACGCCCGAAGCTGAAGGTGATGACCTGCGTGGCTCTCTCCATGAGGAGCACCTGGCCTTGGTGTTTGAGCTCCGAGGCCACATGGCTGACCTGGAGTATCGTGCCCACATCATGGGCCAGCGGCTGGACGCGTTTCTGGATGTCTTCCCTTTCGCTCTAGCACGACAGTCTTATGGTCACAGGTCACCAATCCCCTAGGTTTTTCATGATGCTACTGTTTCTTAGTTTTATGCTTATGTTTTATGTTAATTTAGACTTAAGGCACCTGGCCTGGTTTCCTACGGGCAGGACAGGTGCCATTAGTTTACAGTTGTTCCAATTATATACCTATGCTGGTTTCCGGTTTCCGGCAGCATTTTGGTTTGCTAAGACTTTGGACTATGTACACTCTGATACAGTTTTTTGATAATATATGATAGCAGGCTCCTCCCCTTTTTTTATTTAAAAAAAAAAAAATTGGATATACTGTGAATGTTTTCAGAAATGTGCATGATTTCTTAATAGATATATTGTATCCCTTATATGTATGCTTGGTTGTCTAATTAGGCAAGTAAGAAATTATATGGTTCGGGCATGGCTTATTCTCATAAATGGAAGGGTCATCGTTTCGCTGACTCGTAGAGTGAAGAAGTCAAACACCAGAGTCGAGAGAGTTCACGAAATACAAACTCGCGAAATTGATCCTAATCATTGGTGCTGGGAAGGACATGTGGTGAAAGATCAACATTTCGTTGATTCGCACGTCGGAGATTTCGAAGGCAAGAGTCGTGGAAACTCGCGAAATCCAAACTCGCAAAATTAATCCTAGTCGTTGGTGCTGGGAAGGACACATGGCAAAAGATCAGCATTTCGCTGATTCGCACGTCGGGGATTTCAAAGGCAAGGGTCGTAGAAACTCGTGAAGTATGAACTCACAAAATTGAACATGGTCATTGGATTATGGGAGGATCGTAGACCGTTGATTTGACGCGAGTGGATTTCGAGAATTCGGGTATCGAGAGGAACGGAGAAAGATGTCTCGAAAAATCCTGAAATGCAAAGTCCCAATTCGAGCGAAAAGGCATGGGTCGTCAGACTTACGAGGTAGTCAGCCCGACGTTTACCACTTCGGGAGAATAGAGGTTTAGTAATGCCAAAACTCCCGAAGTCCGGGGTGTCAAAGTTCATCCTAGCCGTTGGCGATAGGAAACACGGGGCATCGGATCCTTCGCTTCGAGGTTTAGTGTATCGGGGAAATGGATTGTGTGAGTAAGAACCCCTGAATGTCGAAGTTCTGAATCTCCAAACTAGTCGCCTGTAGTCTTGGTATTCGGTCATCGCATATGGTCCCATGCGAAGGTCGCCAAAGGAAAAGGGGCTAGGCCATGACCTCTCAATTAGAGACCATTAAAAGAAAGGATTCATCCTTGAAAGGAGAACAAAAATATTATTTATTTCTCGCCCCATCGTGGGTGTGTTACAAGGTGTCTTTAGCAACTATTGGGTTACCTTATAAGATAACAAAGAGGATCAAGTTATTGAAACTATTGAAACTAAGGAAAGATTAACTTTGTTTATTATTGAACATCAAGAATATGAAAAGAACATTGATGAAGTATTTTCCCATGATATCTTTGAAGAACAAGAATCACTTTACAATCTCATTGAGAATCAAGGACATGAAGAGATATTTTATTCATCCTCCATTTTTTAAGAAGAATTACTTGTTGCTTCTCACATAGAAGATCATTTGTTTGTTGAGACCATTAACGAATAACCACTTCATGAAGAATGCAACCTTTATAATGACCTAATTTATAAAGACTACGTAGAACAACTCTGTGAATCTATTGATGAAGAGAACCTTGATGAAAATACTGAGGGTATGAGAAGTATGTTGAACTTATGCTTATGCTGAGAGGGGGGGGGGGTGTGAATCAGTATAAGATACTTTTTACTTTAATTGAACATTCATCAATCATTCATTAACTTAAGAAAAAAAAAATGCATGTAAACTCAAATCACGGTACTCAAAGTTTAACGTGGAAACCCTTGCGGCAAAAAACCACAAAAAATTATCTTTATAAATTTGTGTAGGCACCAACCTACTATTACAAAGCTTGTAGGCACCAACCTACTAGAGACACTAATCTCCTTAGTTGAGCACCAACTCAAGAAGATATTGTGTAGGCACCAACCTACTACAGACACCGGTCTCTTTAGTTGAGCACCAACTCAACAAGATATTGTGTAGGCACCAATCTAATGGAGACGCCAATATCCTTAGTTGAGCACCAACTTAGTAAGATATTGTGTAGACACCAACCTACTAGAAACATCAATCTCCTCGGTTGAGCACCCACTCAGTAAGACTTGTATAGGCACCAACCTAATATATTTATACACATAGTACTTTTGACTTTACCTGGATGCTTCATACTTTATGTATTTCATAGCATCATCATACCCTTAACTTTCATGTTTTAGTGCCTCTCCTTGCTTCATACCCAAAACATAGCTTCAAACCCTAGTCATATTTAGCCTTCACGTTGTAGTGAATCTCGTAGCATCATTCCTAGAATATAATCCCAGACTACAACATCACAACTTCAAAACAACACATTTTGCAACATCATAGACCTCAATCCTTCATGGTGCACCCTTAAAACTCCAAGAAAACTCCTTGTGCACACCTTTAAACCCTGAGAATACTCTCCAGCTTCTCTTGTGCACCTCATATCTCTTCTACGCACCTCAAACTTGATATGCTTGCTTGGATACTCTTCAAATGCACACATTTATTCTGCATTTATAGTGTTTTTATTTCACTTTTAGGGTTGACTTGTAAAGATTGGTTGGCTGACCTGAACTTTATGGTTGGGTTGTCTGGAAAAAAAAATTATATCTCCTCATTCCTAAGGATTTATATAGAGTGCCATATATTGTTGGAAAGGTCCCAGAATAAGATTTCCAACCATATAACCTATGCTCCCATTTGAGCTAGTTATTTAGAGTAAAAATTCCTTCAAAAATAGGGTATCCAAACTCAGCATCAAAAATCCAAAAACAATATTTCCAACAATATCTAGCTTGCAATCTTTATATTGGAAATTTGTAGTCTCCATCTGTCATTGTTCCCCTTTTCAAATTGTTGACCTTTATGATCCATCCTTTGACAATTTTGAAAGGGTTGACTTTGAAGAAACATCCATAGTTATTTTTCTCATGCCTTGATGACTTTGTCCACATTGGAAGACTTAAGTGGGGTATAATATGTTTTCACTTTGAAGGGGATCCCATCTATGACACTGACTATGAGGGTGAAGTTGATATAGATGAACTTAGATACTCTGAAGGGTTTAACTCAAGAAATTTTGATGCAAGATCTAATGGTTCAAATCTTCATGAGCATGAAGTGATTGTTTTTCCTCCCTTGAAAAAGATGAGTCGTGAAGGGGTTATTTTAGATGTGGATTATTCATTACCTCATGACCTGGATAGCCTGTTTTTGACTTATGAGTGTCTTCCTCCTTTACCTTTGAGAATTCAATCATCTTAATACACATCCTGGTTGGAGCTTCCTTCAAATACCCTTAACCTTTAGTGCAAAACCATTTATTTGATCAATTCCAATGATCAAAAGAATGATTATATCAGCCTAATTGACCTTTGGATGGATGAAATTTGTGAAATGGATACCCAACCTTGGCATAACTTGGGCCTTAAACCTCGCCATTGCAATCTTACTTTGATTATAGGCCTAGGAGTAACCAAGATTCTACCTTGCTCCCATATGATTCTCAATGTATCCATGTTTTGGTTCATAATCGAACAAAAGGGAAAGCCTCAAATTGGTGATGAATTCATGAAATGGTTGAACTAGTTATATGATTTCACCTAGCATGCCTAGTTCCTAGTGAGCCAATTATCCTTAAGAAAGAATAAACTCTTTTGAGTAGGCAGTGTAGATATTGTGTGCTTTCCATTTCCTGCTTTGATTGTTGTGTTTGCTTTACTTAGATTAATTTTACTTCATATCTTAATATAGTTGCATTTGTTATCTACATGCTTAATATAGTTGCATTTTTCTATTAGACTTAGAATCTTTTTCATTTATGTACAGTTTTTTATAGAAGTTTCCTAAGGGTGGTAGATTCACCCTTATCTCATGTTTTCCCAAGTTAGATGTTGTGCATATTGAAAGTTTGGATGTGAGATTCTAGAGTTCACATACACTCTTGTTTGAGAGTGCATGTCCCCGAGTAAGATCTAGATGTTGCACTTTTAGGGTAACTACCTTCAGAGACACACTCACTTGGGTGTGATGATGTTGCCTTGATGAGATCCCTTGCTCATCCCCTTGGATTTAGACTTGTTCTTCCACTATACCCCATCATAAACATACACGATTTCTTTCAAAAAACTCTACCATGGTACATAATCTCATGTGCCCTTCACTTCAAATCATATGTGCTCTTATAGATCATACTCTGTGTTGATCTTTACTTCGATTCATGTGCTATGATTTCATGTATGGGTTTCTTGCTTAGACGTGGTGTGATGGTTTCTAACCTTGTCGTGAAAGCCATAAACATTGGGAATGAACCGATAACACCTCTTAACAATAAATACTTTATTATTTTGTCTCATTGTATATCATGGGGGGACATAATTGTCCTTAGAAAGGTGTGTCATGACCTAGGCCACATTGTACTACTAGTGTTCTAAGTTAAGTAGTGTAACCCATATCCTAACCATGTCTAAACATATTCCATTCCTTCCCTTTCATTTCCATCCCATTCATATTAAAAAAATACATTCCCCACTTATGATTTGACTTATCACGTGTCATCCAACAAGGTCTAATGAAGAAATTGAAGAAACATGCAAGCCTAAGTCAAACAAAGCCAAAATGGCTAGAGGGAAGTGATAAAATGAAAAAATAAAGAAAAACAATGAGGCTAGAGCCACACCACTTCATTAAAAATGTCCCACCCCTAAAGTCCTATGCTAAAAATGTACTATCTAAAGAAGAGGACTAGGAAAATCAAAGAAAAAATAAAGAAAATGGGTAAATAAAGGTGTCGAAGTGACAACTCTAAGCAAAGGATCCCTCTTAAAGGTTTTGCAAAGTATAAATGAATATTCCTAGCTTAAAAGGCTAGTTGGACCAATTTATAGATCTTAGATCATCAAAAAATGACTTTAAGGGTCAAAACATAAAGTTTTCCCTTCCTTTTTCACTAATTAATCGTCATTTACCTGTCTCTAACTAAGTCACCTAGGAAATACTTGATGTTCTAAGCATTGACACACTTAATAGGGGTAAGGTTGTCCTACCATGGTAAACTTAGGCAGATGTCTAAAGTTAATTAATGTTATGAGGCTTGTTAAAGGGAGTTATTTAATGTGATTTTGCCTAATGACTTGTGTTTGAAGCTTGACTCATCATTATAGGTGGGTCTCCTTGCATTGGAATTCATGCACCATAACTTGGGATCCATATCACTGCATTGGGATCTGTGACAACATAGTGGACGATGACAAGGATGCCAAATCATCATATTTATTGTCCACATCAACATATTGTACATTTGGCATCGCATGGAATACACATGTACATTGTATTATGGTTTCTATAGCACATGTGAGGGGCGCCCCCCTTCTTAACCTCTTTTCTCACATGTGGGAGTCACGTTGATGTATTCTTGAGCTACTTCTTTTTATTAACATGTGTGGACACTCTTTGAGATATTTCCTCCCTCACATGTGTCTCTAGATGCTTCTAGAAGGGTTGCACTTGGCATTTTGACCTAGTCCACATGTGTGAAGCTTCCACAAGCTTCTAGAAGGAGCACACTTTCTCTCTCCTCCTCATGCATATGTGGACAAGGTTTGTTATGCTTCTTTGTGAGTTTGTCAGTGAAGTGCTTCACCTTTTGACTCCTTTTGACCTCACACATGTGTTAGATTGTTCATTGTGAGGAGG
>ML814213.1:17635-28519 GCA_009831015.1 Picea engelmannii | reverse complement strand
TATATATATATATATATATATATATATATATATATATATATATATATATATATATATATATATATATATATTTCTTATTATAATTTCATATTTTTATAGTTCATAATGTTTTCATTCACTTTCATATTTTAGTTTAGTTTAAAAAGAACTTGTAAACCAAGCTTATCATGATCCAATCATTTGAAGCTAATGTTTTTGCACTCCTATTTATTTCAAAAATCTTGAAATTCAAAAAAATATTATGGGTAATGCTCCTTGGTATTTTAAATGTACTTTTGAATTGTGTGTTGTTTTTTTTAATTGAAATATGATTGTTTTGTAAAAAAAATTGGTTTGTATTTTTTTATACAATGTTTTGTATTAAAGTAGGTTTGCTTTAGATAATTTGTATAATTAAATATTGAATAAATAATAAGTCTTATATTTTTAATTGTTGATTTTTATATAATGATTTTTTTTTAATGACTTGTTGATAATATGTATAATTGAATATTGAACAAATAAAATGTCTAATATTTTAATTGTTAATTTTTATATGATTTTTATTTTATTTTGTATTTTATTGGGCAATTGATAGTTGATAATATGTATAATTGAATATTGAATAAATAAAATGTCTTATATCTTAATTGTTGTTTTTTATATAATAATTCTTCTTATAGTGGAGTACCTTTGTACTTTAAGAGGTAATTGTTAATTGTGATGATGCTATTGTTAATTGTGGTGTCATTCCTCATTATGATAGTGTATTTGTATATTAGGAGGCAATTGTTAGTTGTTCACAAAAAAATAAATTTACTTTTGACAATTTATATAATTGAGGATTGAAACAATAATATCTCTCATATATTTAATTGTTGATTTTTATATAATAATTCTTCTTATTTGTATTTTAAGATGCAATTGTTAATTGATCATTGAAAAAAATAAATGATAAAAAGGGTACCACATTTTTTTCATTTTTTTAATAATATATGTTATTATTATTATAAATTTATATAATTTTAAATTTATTAAAAATTATACAATTACAAAAAATTAGAATATAAATTCATTAATATTTAAAAGATTAAAATGAAGATAATGATATATTGATTTATTTTATTATGGATATCATATAAAAAAGTTTTGATTATTTTATTGATATTATATAAAATTGTTAAAGAATTTTATTTTTTATTCCATTTAATTTGATAACATGATGTAGGTGACCAACTTTAATTACACCATCAGAATCCACGCGAATAGATATAAGAAGGAATAAGATTTCTTTCGGAGTCAATTTCAATGCATGCATACGATGTGTGACGAGGGGCAGGGATGTGGCTCCATCATCCATGTTAATTTTCAGGGCCATGAAATATAAACCCCTAGTCGGGACTGACAGCAAAAGCCACACAAAAGCAGTCAATCTGACTTGATTTGTAGATCGGAGATCCCCGCTTGAACAACAGAATTATCGGGGCAGTATAGATTGGAGATTGTTTATTTTTCCGCGGCGTAGAGATTGGAGATTGATATAGTAAGAGTGACCTCCGGAATTTAATATTTAATGTGGGTCAAAGATCAAAAGAAAGACTGCACTGCATAGATCAACACAGGGCAACTCAGTCGAGTATTTCTGTGGTGTACTGAACAAGAATTATGGTTGTGTTGTGTTTTCTGGATAATTTACACCAAATGGACTACATGTAAACTGAATCTAAAATGGACTGACAGAGGTTGGCGTTGGATGATTCTATGAAATGGTGGGCATCGCAAGTGGGGTAAGAAAGTCTGGTTGAGTGAGTTTTGGGCCGTTTTGAGGAAAAAGGGCACAATTGGATTAGGCGGTTTCTGATAATTTGTGAGCTGAAAAGATTCAGATCAATCGAAGAATGGATGGGTTTGGTAATATGTAAAATGGGCACGGCTAGATCATGCAGAAAGTGGGTTAAAAGTGGTTTGTTTTAGGCAGGTTCATTATTTTGCAAGACAGAAGCAGCTGGATCGGGCAGTGACTGGGTTTAGGGCAATTGGTTCTTGGCGGTTTTACGAGTCTGATTGTTAAATTGGTGGTCATCTGTTTTCGATTTTGTTACGCACTGGATTGAAGTTGCAGGGGCTGATTTTAAGGGATCAATATAATTTTAGGGATGGGGCATAACGCAGATGATTGCAGGGCAGAGGGCCCCGAGTTAAACATGATTAGGGCAACGCCATCAGAAGAAAACAACGAAGCCCAAGAGTTAGGATCGTCGGCTCGGCGAGGTGATGTACGAGGAAGTGGGTATCCAGTGAAGCGGTTCCTTCATGCAGAAAACCAGAAGAATGATATAAACGGGTTCCATCCAGACAACAACAGTATGCAGTCTGAATGGAGAACTAAGTCTCACAAAGGCAAAGGGGATAAAAATGATGGCGGTGGCGGTTTTAGTTTAAAAGGAAGGTCGTTGGTTTTCAGCATACTGATATCTGTAGTTATAGCGTGTTTTCTGATAGAGACAATGCTGCAGAGCTCCATGACAGTTCGTTTTGGGCACACTGAATTCTTTCCCGGTCTTACAGGGGAAGTACTTGGAAGGTTTGGAGAAAGAAAGCCCTTGGGCGAGATGTTCTCCTTTGGAGAGACAGTTAGATTTGTCCCTTTGAAGCTCCAAGGGCGCTTCATGAATCAGACAAGTCTTGATGAATTACGCAAGGAAGCGAGAGATCCCATTCGTTCTCCTCAGCTGGCAATTGTAAGTATTTTCTGTTGTTATCTCTGCATTTCTGATTTAGAGAACAGATGTGCAGTTGGTTTTCCTTGAAAAACCTAAAGCTGTCTCCTTTTTTGCTACATAGTTGCATTGCCAGCATTTACTTTCTGTACAAAGTATGTTTAAAACATTTTTTTACATGTATCTGGGATGCAGTCAAGTACACTGTTAAATAATGGTTGCCAGAAATGTAGCATCAAAATATGAGCCTTTTACTCTCTGTTCTCTCTTTAGGAATAACTGACAATGATCTCCTCTCGAAATAGGGTTTCTCCATACAAGGCCTTGCAATCCTTTGCTTAATTAAGTATGTTTGCTCACGGGATCATTCCATTTGAAAATAATACCTTTATTAATAAGGTGCTCTATTGGGTACGAAATTAGGGTATAGAGCAGATGTTTTAGATCCAGCGTTGTTTTTACTTTGGCTAGGTCCACATTTACTCCTTGCTGACAATGTGGCCAAACAATACTCCTGAAGGGGGCAAGGACTGGCACTTCTCTGTATCAAGGGAAACACCACACTCTTTGTAACATTGGAGCATCGGCCTCAAATGAGGTATATGGTCTTTGAGGAGATCTTACGACACCTGGTCATCCAAGTAAATCTCCAAAGAACTTATGATTCATGAATGAAGTCAGCAAAAATCGTGGTGATAATCATGCTGAAAACTATCAGAGCCTATTTTATTCCAAGCAGTGTTTTGATGCATCAAAAAACACCGCATTGATGGACAAAATTTGTCTCCTGTTGGTCTGCTTCTCCAATCTCGACTCTACCCAGTGAAACAATCTATGAATAAGTAGATTTCTTAGCTGACTAAGTGTGCCAAAACTTCTACCTTTTTCTATGATTGCTGCAGGGTAAAGGATACATTAATTGTGAGTCTATATAGCACCCAAAAATCAACACAGATTCTCAGCTTGCTGTTTTTCTTTCTTACTACCACCATTGGACCCTGTTACCGCCTCAAACATTAAGAAAAGGCTTCCCTTCGACCCCCGTTTAATGTTCATGATAGTTGTGCATAGTTGTGCTCGTAATTTGAAGTATAAAGTTATAAACTTAGAAAGAGAACTCAAATAGAGGCCCAGCAAAGATGATTTTGAACAAGCCCGATAAGGATAAAGGGTCAAACATAATAAGGCCGGACAGTCCAGCCCAATGAGGACAAAAGAGAGAGCCGCTCACTTGTATCTATTCAAGCTCCCAGGGAGAACTTTAAAAGCATGACAATGAAGTGATAGAATTAACTTCCAAGGCCAAGGGTTATAGGGAATTAAAGAGGCAATGAGAGGGTACAAATCTTAGGAAAGTTTATTATGGGTTTTCTTTGTGACAAATATTTATGCTATGATGTGAAAGCACAAAGGAAGGATATTAGCCAAGACTTTGTTCAAGAAGTCCCCAACAAGTAGAGAACAGTGAAAGGTTGATTCTTTATCATTAATTATAGTTGCTTTGTTGTTGATCTACTTCAGATATTCATTTGGTTTTAGCAAACAGAGAATTCTACTGGTCCAGTAGAGAGTTAGCCTTGGGAAAGGTGTCCACATCGCTGTTTTAACAGACTTTGTTGGTATTATATTTGTTGAAATCAGTTCCCCTTTAATGTTGAAAACTGAAATACAGTAAAAAGTGTTATAAGTCCTACCTCATTTTTGTAAGTAGCTACTCTTGAAATTTGAAATATGTTCCTTTTAAAGCATGGAAGATGCATCRTTTTATGACCATTTTAAAATTTGATTATTTTTAATTCATCCCTGTATTTGCATAAGCCAGAGAATTGCTGGTTTTGGGGACACTTGGATGATGAATTGTGTAAAGGGGGTTGAAGTTTGGAAAATGGAATTTACAATGTACATCTGTCGCAGGGGATTTGATGGTTCACACTGGTTACATAATTTTTGGGTTTTCCATTTAACTAGTAGTCTGTGTCCCTGCATGTCTTTCACACAGTTACTCCCTGCAACTGTGTATTTATGGTTGCATTACCCATGGGCTGGGCCTGGATGTTATGTCTGTTTTATACTAGGGCCTTGTACAGTCACTTTATGCATGAGGTATGCATAGATATATGCTTGGTATATGCATGATTAATACAAGATTATTATTGTATATGTTGGGGAGGCATAATGTCTTGTTAAATTTTTAACTCATGGTTCATATCTGCACTTAAAGAATTACAACCTACAACTACGAACATGAAATCTAGGAAGCACCTATCAAAACTTCAGATCTGCTTTTACTAAAACAATACTCGGTAAATTCAGCAGTACAAATATTGCATTTTATGAGTTAATTTAAAATATCAGATAACTAGGAACTATTCTACATAAATGAGCAATCTGGAAATTCAGGACAGTAAACACAGTCTTCAAAAGCATATCACATTACTTTATCATTGAAGGAAATTACACCAGCAACTAACATACTGGATGCAAATACTCGCTCTCACAGCAACATTGATACACACACAAACTCTCTACCTCACATAGACTTTTAGGCTAACGTGCCCTCCTCTCCTTTTATAGACTAAGAAGAGTGGGGGAGATACAATAGGTAATTAATGACCCTAAGTGGTGTGTTAAACTTGACCATGTCAACATCAATAAGTGTGCCCCATTATGAGAGAAGGTAACCCCCTCCATAAATGTGCCCTACCAGTGCTCATTAATGAGAGGAATCACTCCTCCACAAATCCACTTAACCACTAGCATATAATGTCATGTCCCCTCCCCTTTAACCCCACTGGAGGAGGGACGTAGTGGCTTAGGGAGCTCCCCGTAGGCCATAGTCCCCAACTAAAGGGGAGCCGTGGGGCTTTAATGGGCACAAGGAGGGCAGCGGCTGGGTTAAATGTGTCCATTGGGCAAAAGAAAAGGGGAAAAAGGCCCTAACTTAAGGGATAAGCCACTATTAGTTGAGGGAAAGGGTAAAAAGACCCTAACTTGAGGGATAAGCCACCAAAAAGAGGGAAATCAAGCAAAAAGGGAAACTATATAAGGAGATGGAGGCTCATTTGAACAAACACACAAGGATTAATTTGGAGTTCTCTCTTTTGTTTTTTGGAGGCGGTTGCCTCAGTCCCTTTGGGGGGGGGGGGTTGTTTAATCCTTATTTCTGTTGGGTTTCGGTGGTGCCAAGGGCTCACCCTAGCTCAACCTTGGAGCAGTCTGCCCTATTATCTGTCTGCCATTTTTGTAGGCTTCATACTGTTGGCACCCTATAATTTGTGTGCTTAATTTGCTCTTAGATTGAAGTTCATGATGATTGGAAAGAGGTAAGGACATTTCATGCCTTAGACAAAAAGCCTTTCGTCCCCAAAGGTAAAATATTTTCACAAGGGAGTTTTATTATTCAACACTTGTGGGTTCTGAAAGCCTTATCCAAGGTTGTTTTTATGCCAAAATAAAAAAATTGTATTGAAATGAATATAAAATATTACTTTTAAACTATTTAATAGTTTTGAAAATATTCATTTCTTTTAGTCGTTGGCAATAAAAAATTGTTGGGCTTCTCAACCCAATTTCTTTCAAGTCCACCAAGTGCCCAATTGCAAATCAACATAGCATACAACAGAGCTCGAGACCAAGCGCCAAGAAGAGATCCCACAAGGGACATAATGGGTGCACTACACATTGAATAACCAATGGAGTGTTGGTCTATATCAACATCATAAAGGTTGTTCGCACCAACGTGGGATATATCACATTGAAGGAAAATGTGAAATGCCAAGCCATAAAGTGCCAACATAAACTCAATTCTGCAAGTGTCAAAGAGGAGAAAGTTCGCACTCAAGCATTGACAACATCGAGCGCCAAGCCACGAGGAGGAGAGCTCAACACTAGAGACGCCAAACAGAGCTCGAAACCCACCAGCGATCGACAACAAATCGCCAAATGCATAATTATGTTTATAGTATATTTACAGGTGTCTGACGGAGTTTCATTATCACCAGTGAAGGGATAAATGCTCGAGGGCATCTTCAAACAACAATGAAGTGTCGATAAGACACCTTTAAAAGCCGAATGTTAACTGTTCGACAATGTTAAGCTGGAAGTAAAGAACCACGAGGAAGTTACACCATGAAAGGACTTGGACTTCGATACATGCAGATGTCTTTTGCTGTATGACCTACATTCTACCGAGTAAAGTGGCAAAGCTGTCAAAACAATGCTGAGTTTATTCAGAGCATCCAGAGGGTTTATTGATGGAAGCGTGTTGGTATTATTCAAATAACGATGGAAATTTTAGGCAGTTTGGTATTTGCGTCGAGAAAGAAGAGGTGGCTTTGTCATCCCATCTTCCTCAACGTTCTGGTTCTTTCCGTTATTATGAGAAGTTGCACACACATGCCGTCCAATGTGAAGCTGCTGATTTGAAAGAGAGATTTTTGTTTTTGGATGTTAAAATTGAAGCCTTTCTTCTCAAAATTGGTTAAGTACATCACATCTGGTTCGGTGGTATGTATGGCTTGGGAAAATCGGGGTATTATAGTTGATGCTCGTAAGCTCATTGGTGCTACAAATCCTCTGCAAGTTGAACCTAGTACTATTCGAGACGATCTTGCAATTCAAGTTGGAAGGGAAAGTTGGTGTGGAAGATACAGAACTAGTTTATGGTATGATAGTGGATAAATATATGAGTCATCCACAAATGCTCATTCACTTCTCCTTCAAGTGCGCATCATCAGGCAATGTTATAATATGAACATGAAGAAAGGTGACAACATAAAACATTTTCTGGGCACAGTTTGCTGTTTTGACTGATAAACAATCATATACAACACTTGCGTAGCGAGCCTTCGCTACGCAAGTGTTGTAGACTCATATGATTAAGAAAGACAACATAAGGTGAATGGCATATAAGTTTGGAGGTAAATACGGGTCCCTAGTCATTTGCTGCCACCTGGATCTGCACGAGTTACAACAAAATGGAGTTTGCTATGCAAATGCTGTAGGTAGCACTTGCGCAGCGGTAGTTCCAGTTTGCTACGCAAAGGTGGCAGAGTTGTCCATCAATGTGATGACTCGAAGGGATAAATGCTCGAGAGCATCATCAAACAACAGTGAAGTGTCGATAAGACACCTTTAAAAGCCGAATGTTAACTGTTCGACAATGTTAAGCTGGAAGTAAGAGCCACGAGGAAGTTACACCATGAAAGGACTTCGACTCCAATACATGTAGATGTCTTTTGCTGTATGACCTACATTCCACCGAGCAAAGTGGCAAAGCTGTCAAAACAATGCTGAGTTTATTCAGAGCATCCAAAGGTTTATTGATGGAAGCGTGTTGGTATTATTCAAATAACGGTGGAAATCTTAGGCAGTTTGGTATTTGCGTCGAGAAAGCAGACGTGGCTTTGTCATCCCATCTTCCTCAACGTTTTGGTTCTTTTCGTTATTATGAGAAGTTGCACACACGCGCCATCCAATGTGAAGCTGCTGATTTGAAAGAGAGATTTTTGTTTTTGGATGTTAAAATTGAAGCCTTTCTTCTCAAAATTGGTTAACTACATCACATCTGGTCCGGTGGTATGTATGGCTTGGGAAAATCGGGGTATTATAGTTGATGCTCGTAAGCGCATTGGTGCTACAAATCCTCTGCAAGTTGAACCTAGTACTATTCGAGACGATCTTGCAATTCAAGTTGGAAGGAAAAGTTGGTGTGGAAGATACAGAACTAGTTTATGGTATTTGTTAGTCTCTAATTTTGCTTTTGATTTAGTGAGAAACTTTAATCCTAAACCCTCCTTACCTGCACTTCATTGTTTGCTTTCATTTGATTTTAATCTTTGTTTTCAGTTTGTTATGTTTCACATTTTTAGCTTTTTGAATAATTTCCTTAAATTTGGGGAGTTAAGACATGGTTTTACAAGATGTGTCACTTCATATGCCTATTTGAATCTTGCAAATTCAAAATTATGCTAAGTCATTAATAGCGCTACGGGAATAGCCTTATTCCCGTAGCGCAAAGATAATCATGCCTTGATATGCGCCCGTCACCCAAATTTCGTTATGATGACACAGATTGTGGTTTGAGAGTTCGCATGTATCTCACAATAGCTTTGGAATCATTTTGTGATTAGTCCTGTAGCGCAAAGATAATCATGCCTTGATATGCGCCCGTCACCCAGATTTCGTTATGATGACACAGATCGTGGTTTGAGAGTTCGCATGTATCCCACAATAGCTTTGGAATCATTTTGTGATTCAAACCGTTACATGATCGGATTGCTTTGTACCCGCAAAGGACTCATTTCAAATCGTCCAATTCTCAATGATCATTATATTGAACCTGTCATTCTATGTCTGATTTCGCTGAATTTTAGGCGCAGGTATTTGCTCAGAAGAACAGTTATATACTAACAAATTGCAGGTGGCGAATTCAGAATCCGAATCGTGCTAGTTATAGCATTGTGTTTTGATGGCGCCTAAGAGAAGCGGATAGGTAGTCAGATTAGAACCTGAGGGTGCTGAACTTCTCGAAGCTTATCCTCAGATGGCTCAAAGGTTCAGAGATGCCGGGTGGTTTGAATTCCTTACCACTTTTCAAGGTTACAATGAGCAGGTCTCCATGGAGTTTGCACTGAACTTTGATGGTCACGAGGTGGAGATCGGGAAGATGTTGATGCTGGTGACATAACAGACAATTGCTAAAGCTTGCAGATTGGTGGTTGGAGGAGAAAGATGGTGGAAGAAAGAGCATGTGGTTACAGAGTTTGTCAATCAATTCCGGCTTCCAGATAAGCAAAATCCGAATTGGAAAAAGGGAGTCCCTCACAGCTGGATTAGACAAGAGTGGCATATCGTCCTGATCATAATTCACAGAAACCCTAGACTTGGCTGATTCAATCCCTAAATCCTGATCCACAACCAAGCAAAAAAAGAAAGGGCAAAGGGAAGAAGGCAACCACACAGAAAAAGAGTATCACAGTTAATGAATTTTCTATCAAAGAAAAAGTAGAAAGGCTTCCATTACACAAGAAAACAAAAGAAGACAAAAACTTGGGGAAGATACAAAGAAAAGGAAAATAAATTGCTCAGTATTCTATAAGACCTATAACAAGAGCAACCACCATATCATCAAAGCTGAAGCAGTGTTTTCTGATGACAAAGGCTATTATTTTGCAGAACCAGAAAAGCCACAGGAAATACTCTGTTTTTTTTACCTGTTATAGTCTTTATCTTTAAGAGAGGTTACAGAACAGCTGGAGAGGAATTTGTTGAAACCAAAAGAGGTTTTTGTTGGGAACATGCCCCTTCACAAAAACCTCTCACGGTTTTTACACAACAATCACATTTTAAGAGATTCAAATTGATCTTTGAGGCCTAATTTTCTGATAAAGCTACAGGAAATACTTTGTTTTTTTACCTGTTATAGTCTTTATCTTCAAGAGAGGTTACAGAACATCTGGAGAGGAATTTGTTGAAATCAAAAGAGGTTTTTGTTGGGAACATGCCCCTTCACAAAAACCCCTCTCGGTTTTTACACAACAATCACATTTGAAGAGATTCAAATTGATCTTTGAGGCCTAATTTTCTGATAAAACTACAGGAAATACTCTGTTATTTTACCTGTTTTAGTCTTTTTCTTCAAGAGAGGTTGCAGAACAGCTGGAGATGAATTTGTTGAAACCAAAAGAGGTTTTTGTTGGGAACATGCCCCTTCACAAAAACCTCTCTCGGTTTTTACACAGCAATCACATTTTAAGAGATTCGAATTGATCTTTGAGGCCTATTTTTCTGATATTTCACAATAAATAATTTCTTGTTTTAGTCAGTAATTTTGGGAGAGGTTGGAGAACATATGGTGATGAATTTTTTGAAACCAAAAGAGGTTTTTGATGGGAACGAGTCCCTTCACAAAAACCTCTCTCAGTTTTTACACAACTATCACCATTTAAGAGATACGAAGATATTGTTGGATCCTGTTTTTCAGGAATTTACCAGATTTGTTTTCCTGAAAAATCTCATGGACAACAGTTGACAAGCCACCTCATCAATTCGAATTGGAGATCAGATTGGATCTTCTCCTTGATTATTTGAAATAAGAAACTAAATATAGATGAGGAGGTTTTCAGATCCATTTCTTTTGGATCTTGATAATTATGTATTGTTTCTATATAAACTCTGTAGAATG
>ML814213.1:0-12241 GCA_009831015.1 Picea engelmannii | reverse complement strand
AACATACTTCTCATACCCTCAGTATTTTCATCAAGGTTCTCTTCATCAATAGATTCACAGAGTTGTTCTACGTAGTCTTTATAAATTAGGTCATTATAAAGGTTGCATTCTTCATGAAGTGGTTATTCGTTAATGGTCTCAACAAACAAATGATCTTCTATGTGAGAAGCAACAAGTAATTCTTCTTAAAAAATGGAGGATGAATAAAATATCTCTTCATGTCCTTGATTCTCAATGAGATTGTAAAGTGATTCTTGTTCTTCAAAGATATCATGGGAAAATACTTCATCAATGTTCTTTTCATATTCTTGATGTTCAATAATAAACAAAGTTAATCTTTCCTTAGTTTCAATAACTTGATCCTCTTTGTTATCTTATAAGGTAACCCAATAGTTGCTAAAGACACCTTGTAACACACCCACGATGGGGCGAGAAATAAATATTTTTTTTGTTCTCCTTTCAAGGATGAATCCTTTCTTTTAATGGTCTCTGATTGAGAGGTCATGGCCTAGCCCCTTTTCCTTTGGCGACCTTCGCATAGGACCATATGCGATGACCGAATACCAAGACTACAGGCGACTAGTTTGGCGATTCAGAACTTCGACATTCAGGGGTTCTTACTCACACAATCCATTTCCCCGATACACTAAACCTCGAAGCGAAGGATCCGACGCCCTGTGTTTCCTATCGCCAATGGCTAGGATGAACTTCGACACCCCGGACTTCGGGAGTTTTGGCGTTACTAAACCTCTATTCTCCTGAAGTGGTCAACGTCGGGCTGACTACCTCGTAGGTCTAATGACCCA
This sequence comes from Picea engelmannii, assembly GCA_009831015.1. Classification (NCBI taxonomy): domain Eukaryota; kingdom Viridiplantae; phylum Streptophyta; class Pinopsida; order Pinales; family Pinaceae; genus Picea; species Picea engelmannii. The sequence continues at coordinate 11,435 of ML814213.1, read as the reverse complement.
TGCCTTTTCGCTCGAATCGGGACTTTGCATTTCAGGATTTTTCGAGATATCTTTCTTCGTTCCTCTCGATACCCGAATTCTCGAAATCCGCTCGCGTCAGATCAATGGTCTACGATCCTCCCATAATCCAATGACCGTGTTCAATTTCGCGAGTTTGGACTTCACGAGTTTCTACGACCCTTGCCTTTGAACGACGTGCGAATCAACGAAATGCTGATCTTTTGCCATGTGTCCTTCCCAACACCAACGACTAGGATTAATTTCGCGAGTTTCCACGACTCTTGCGTTCGAAATCTCTGACGTGCGAATCAGCGAAATGTTGATCTTTCACCACGTGTCCTTCCCAGCACCAACGATTAGGATCAATTTCTCGAGTTTGTATTTCGTGAACTCTCTCGACTCTGGTCTTTGACTTCTTCACTCTACGAGTCAACGAAACGATGACCCTTCCATTTATGAGAACAAGCCATGCCCAAACCATATAATTTCTTACTTGCCTAATTACACAACCAAACATACATATAAGGGATACAATATATCTATTAAGAAATCATGCACATTTCTGAAAACATTCACAGTATATCCAATTTCAATACACAGTTACAACTCAATTACATAGGGTAGGAGAATACTTATCTATTACAGGTTGCCGCCAACTAACTGATTGTGGGTGTTCATCCTTCCACCCTACCATAGGCTCAGAGGCATTCACTCTTACACTCTGGCCACCCCCATGCCAAGCCATGATATCGCCAGGGAACTCTCGCAGTTCTCAAGGTTTCTTTCTCTGTTTAGCTTCCACTCAGGTTCTGTTCTCTGCAACTTTCAAATATTTCTCTCTGTTATGGCCTTGGCGAGGTTTATCAGATGCTCACCCAGCATCAAACTCGCGACCTTCTATTCATTATCCCCCTGGAGAGCTCTGCGCATCTCCCTTACGAGCTTGTGCCCTCGTTTTCTCTCTTGCCCCCTTCTCTTCCCGTTCCCGTGTGTTTGTATCTTACCCTTCTTCTGTCAGAAGGAAGATCGGGGCTGCTTGGTCTGCTAGACCCTGTGGTACTTTGGGCTGACATTCTGCAGCTATACCATGCTCCCATTCATGGGGGTGGTTGATAATTCAACCACTGGTCCTTTCTTCATTAACTGATTTCTCTCCTTGGGATCCGAAGGAGGTTTATCATCCACATCAAGGGAAATTTGGGGTTATTTGATATAATGAACCCTCTCGTATAGTTTTCACATTCTTCCTCTAGTGATATCATGGCCAATACTTTCAAGGCTTCACCCCCACAGTCAATTATTGGCAACTCAAACAATAATAAATTTACATTGTCCACATGCCTTAGCATGGAAATTCCTATTTTATGATTAATTACAAATTGGGGGAAACAAGGTGTTACAATTCCCTCCCCCTTAAAGGAACACCGTCCTCGGTGTTCTTTCTCAAAAACACCTGTCATGCCTTTCTCATTTAGTTGTTTCAGAAATCTTGATCCTTATTTCTTGGTCAGGTTCTTTTTCAGACACTTAATCTTGGTCACCTGCTTTCAATAATTCTTGGACAACAAGCACGTTAATCATAGTCTCATGCAAAAACATTGCATAAAAATTTATAGGAAAATTTTTATAATCTTAGCACAATAATTATCTGCAGAGTTTGTGGATTTGTATCCACATGGTTGTTTTGTTATCTGGCTCATCATTTTTCCTTGACATACCCATTGGGTGCATGATCCTAATCAATAGTTTACAAGAACTATCATGGTTTCATCTTCCTTGCGGTCACTCACCCTCCAGGCCTAGGCTCAGGCATCCCCTTGTTTGCTATACAGTCCCTCAGGTGATCCCTCTTGCCTTGCCAAGGTTTTATTGCACATGAAGAACTACCCACCGTGTGCATGATCCCAATAGTTTACAAGAACTATTAAGGTCTCCTCTACCTTGCAGTCACTCACCCTCCAGGCCCAGGCTCAAGCATCCCCTTCACTACTATACAGTCCCTTGAGTGATCCATCTTGCCCTGCCAAGGTTTTCTCGCACACGAAGAATTCCAGAGACTCTATCGAGTCTTACAGTCGAGGCATCCCTCAGACTTGCTCCACCGAGGCATCCCTCCGGCTTGTGTTACCTCAACACAATTTATTTCAGGCGATCATGGCTTATCACGGGGTTCTCATGGCTCAACAATATCCATTTTTTATCATCTGTCCTTTCTGGACAGATCTTTTTTTTTGGCTCAGCGAAAGTTAGGGATGAAGGTTACTCTCTTTCTCACCTGTATCATAGGTATACAAAAATTCACGAGACATCATTATAAATTCTAAATTCTAAATTTTCTTGTAAATCGGTCACCCACAGATTTCCAAATTCCACATTTTGTTTTCATATTTGTTCCGCACAGGAACCAAATTCACAAGCATGGGAATTTCTTCCCCATAACATTTTAGCTCAGCTGGAAATCAGTCTTCCTTATGGTTTACAACATTGCCATATCCAAGACTCTTTTCTTCCTACAATTCATTCCTCAGCTAAACAAATTGTTAGTTCTCATGCACATTATATTTTTATTTCACCTTTACAACGTCATCACAAAAAATTTAGAATTGTGCATACTAACAATCAAATTCACTTTCTTAAAAGGAAATACCATTCCTTGCAGTTTGTCTCAGTAGGAAATTGGTCTTCCTTATGGGCTTACAACACTACCATATCCAAGACCCTTTTCCTCCTGCAGTTCAATCTTCACACAACCAAACAAACTGTTAGTCTCTCACGACTCCATGTATATATATGTATTCAAAACCATACATACTAATAGTGCATCACATATACATAAACATAAAAAGGGGATTTCAATCCTTGCCTATGCCTCATTTCAATCATACGAGGCCTTTCAAAACATAATTCAACATTTCAAGGAATTTTAACAAATGTGCCAATATTCATGGCCACATTCATACCCAATGCACTCGTGCATTGTCTCCAAGTTTGTCACACTTTATGATCGGTTCTTGACCAAGGGGTGTTGGGATTTAACCAACCTTTTCCTCATATGGCTTATTCATTTTCATTCACTCTTATAGCAAGACCATGCTTCCTTCTATAGGCCGATCACGTTCCCAAATCAATACACATTAAACTCAACAATTTCACATGAATTCCTTTAAGCATTCTTCCTTCATTAATAACCAGGGTGCCAACACTCATGGCCACCCAAGAAATTCTATTAGTAAATTTTTTTGACCTTTTGAGTCAACAGAGATCATTTGGTTCAAATGTTGTTGCATCATACAATTAGTCTTCACTGCAGAGGTTCACACCTCCAACATTTAGGTTCTTCTTCCCGAATCATACCCTACTTGGGTATCCATGGCATACAACTGCCCTCTCAAATTTTGTGTATAGCATGAGACAATAAAATATTTCGGAAGGGATTCTCACCTGAATCCTTTCATACCTTGAGCCACATAAGCGTGAACATTTTTATACCTGTTCTTGGCTACTAACACTCTCTTTCTGATCTTTACCTCATCAACAGTGCTTTAGCGGGGTTTTCACAGTCCTGTCAACAATCTTTTGACCGCAACCTTCCCATGGTCACCCTTTGCTTGAGGTTGCCCATCATTGACAATTGTCTTCTTTAATAGCTCCAATTCTTTTCTATACATAGCATGCATCATCATAGCCACAATTACATTAGTTGTAATATTAAACCAAATGCATGTATCATAACATTCAAATTCATAAAACATCTTCAAAATGTTATAGCATATCTTCATGCACTTCATCACATTATCCTCAAATGTTTCCACAAGTGCAACATAACGGATTTCGATTGTATCTTCAACCATACAATCCTTACCACTATGGTGTCAAAACATTTACTTTTATTAGTAAATCAGTTTTCTCATTTAAGAGAAAACATAATACTCAGCAAGGAAGAATTGAGGACTCTCCCCTTCTTCCAACTCTTTCTACACCGCCTGGGACTTTTCAGCCCAGTTGAGTTATCTCTAAGGCCTCACTACCTTTTCTTAATCATGGCTTCAACCAAGCCTAATCAGTTAAATGTACTCATTTATTCATTTAATCACACTCGGGGAGTTTACTTGCCTTTCACCAACTATACCGATTTCCACAACTACTCTTTTAATCCTATGACTCTGTTAAACAATTTAGGGTTCTTACGATGAGGAAAGTGTTCCTCCTCTACTTATGCAATCTACTTTTTATTGTGATCTTTCTACTCTTTTCTCGAGAAGCCTTGCTCAGGCCTCACCCTAACCCTTTTTTGGAATACAACAACATGCTTTAATAATAAAATTTTTGTTCATAATGGATCATGAACCTGTGCATCCAACACATTACCATTTGGTCATCGGGATGGTCAATATTCATTTATTAGTCTTCTACTCATTACATGATGTTTTTTCAAAATGTAATCCAGAATTCTGGTATATATATATATATTCATATAAGCTTGTGGCTTACTTCTTAATTCTCAACAGTCATTAAGGTTGTGACTTTGTTTTCCTGATAGAGTCTTCACACAGTTCCTCCACAAGGAACTCCTTCAACATGCAACTTCTTTATTGCATATCCATCACTATCTGTGCTAGACTCAACCTTGAGTTAGCTTTTATCTGTTTACCAAACATTCCTTAAGGAATATAAACATGCATCTTTGTCATGTACCTAATTACATATTTTGGTTTTGTTAACTTACATCCATGATGTATTTAACCATATTCATAATCCTAAGCCTCCATGTAGTTGTCATAGGTATATTTCACAACCCACATACATCTTTACTTTTAAGATCAGTCAACTCTGGATTGTTCACAATCCTTCTCATGTGATTCCCAAAGGCATAATCATTTGCCTCTTATTATGACAACATAGCATCTTTGCTCATTTACCCTTCTATCTAATCATATTAGTATTCCCTGAGAAAAGGGAATACACTCCCCTCAAGCTATTACTTGGAACATAACTTTCGTGACTCTTCAGAATGGGGTCAGCCATGCATCCATAGTATTTGTTTGATCTGGACAAGAGCGATTCTTGCTTTATATTTCCCTCATTTAGGCAGTCACCTTGTGCCTTTAATATACCTATATTCTTACATCATACACATGCATTACTTGTACATGAAATATCATTCATACCTAACTGGTATTAAATCAGGCTTTATATCAAGAAGCTTCACAATGCATTAAATCCATGCACTCAAGCATAACACACACAAACCTAACCAAACATTTATCATGCAAGCTCATTGCTTGCACCCCTTCCATGTAATTCACACACATGGACATATCCGGCTTCTATATCCTTTTTCCAAGGATCTTCTAAGCATCCTTATGATCATGTATACACATTTGTGTATATGTAGGTGCATCTATTGCACCTTTTTACCTAATGCATTCACTTGATAGTTTAATTTCATCATTAGTGTCCTTTAGTTTGAGACTTCAGTCACTTACATGACTAATCTCATAGTCATACCTAATGTTGGTGTTGCCTTCTCTCATGGCTATAACCAACCAGGGTCACTTTCCTCTTTATGCGACAACGTCTTAGCAAGAAAATCTCCTTGCCTCAGTGTCCATAGGGTCTTACCCATCTCACTTTTCTCTGGTCATGAGGAGTTATATACTCCAATTTTAATATAAAGCAGTAACTATAACTGCCAAGGATCCTACCTGATCCTATCAAATTTCTTTTATGCCCACAAAGATATTAACCATCATACAATCCTTGACTTGAATCGGGACTTTGTGTTTCGGGATTTTTCGAGACAACTTTCTTCGTTCCTCCCGATACCCGAATTATCGAAATCTGCTCGTGTCAGATCAATGGTCTATGATCCTCCCGTAATCCAATGAACGTGTTCAATTTCGCGAGTTCGGACTTCACAAGTTTCTACGAAACTTGCCTTTGAAATCCCCGACGTGCGAATTAGCAAAATGCTGATCTTTCGCCACGTGTCCTTCTCAACACCAACGACTAGGATTAATTTCACGAGTTTGGATTTTGCGAGTTTCCACGACTCTTGCCTTAGAAATATCCGACGTGCGAATCAACGAAATGTTGATCTTTCGCCACATGTCCTTCCCAGCACCAACGACTAGGATCAATTTCGCGAGTTTGGATTTCACGAACTCTCTCGACTTTGCTCTTTGACTTCTTCACTCTGCAAGTCAGTGAAACGATGACCCTTCGCCACGTGCCCTCCTTGAGAATAGACGGTCCCGATGATTTCAGAACTTGTCTCATGCACCTTCCTCTGGATCCAACGACTGTTAGTCCACACACCAGATCCGACGGCTCAGATCTGTTTCTCCGTGCGCACTCCTGTGTGGCTAGAAGTGAAGTTCAACGGTCCAGATCTTCCCTCTGTATCTTATCCGACGACTGTTGTGCTCCTCATCCTGAGCTTTGGCACCTTTCTTCCCAGACTTGGAAGATTTCGATGCTTCAAAGGCCTCGACCTTTGCTTCCTCTGTGAGCTCTGTGACCTTGGGTCTCACCTACATTCTGGAAACACTATCCCTCCTGAGCTTTTGAATCTTTACTCAGTTCTAAGGGAACTCGGTCCTCTGCTTCCTTAGAAGACTTCTGGTGGCCCTCCTAGCACACTTTGCGCTTATCTCTTTTGATCTTGGTTCTTAGGGGATTTCGAGTTTCACATACTCTTGTGGTAATCTGCTTGTGTCAGACCAACGGTCTATGACCTTCCTTGATCCAACGATGCAAATCACATTGCAACTTCGGGTTTCAGAAGTTTTAGTCACGCCAACGTGTGAATCTCTCAACGTGCAAATCCCTGATCTCTCCAATCCGACGGTCAAGGATGGTCCCGATAGAATCTTAGATCTACAGTCCAGGTCATTTTACGATGTCAGAGGTTTTGGCCACTCCAACTCACAATTCTCCCGAAGCGCGAATCTCCTATCTCGTAGATCGAACGATCAAGAAGGACCCCGAAGGATCCAAAGACCCACGGTGTATATCCTTTCGCGACTTCAGACGTCAGAGGTTTTACCTCCCTTAGGATGGATTCACTCAATTCGCCGAACTTGCGAAGACTAAAGTAGTCGAGGCGTTAATGCCTGCGCTCCTTCTTCAAATCTAATGGTCATGACAAACCTTGGAACCTCCCGAACCGATTTCATCCGTTCATCTCCAAACAAAAGGATGTTCCTTTTCAAAACTTAAAACTCATTATCCTTCATGAGCTTCATCAGTTATGAAGGACTTAAGAGCATTGCGCTCTTTCTCCTAGACTTAATCACTTATAAGGGTCTTCTACACATCTCTTGTGCCCTTCATCAAGTCTAGGACTTGAGTGGTTCTTGGTCTCTGCTAGCCTCGCAGAGAGCCTGTGCGTATCTGCACTACCTCTCCTAAGCTTAACCCACTCTGTCCTCCAAGGGACTCAGAATGATAGGAGGGTCGACATGCGTACATGAAACTATACCTAAGGTTGACGAACTCACATTTTGTGGCTCTAGCTTAAGCCACCACGAAACGCAAGCATATATGAGAACAAGCCATGCTTGAACCATATAATTTATTACTTTCCTAATTACACAACCAAGTAGAAATAGAAGGGATACAATATATCCATTAAGCAATCATGCACATTTCAGAAAACATTTACAGTATATCCAATTTCAATACACAGTGACAGCTCAATTACACAGGGTAGGAGAATACTTATCTATTACATGTTGTCACCAACTAACTGACTGTGGGTGTTCGTCCTTCCACCCTAACATAGGCTCAAAGGCATTCACTCTTAGCACTCTGGCCACCCCCGTGCCAAGCCATGATATCACCAGGGAACTCTCGCAGTTCTCAAGGATTCTTTATCTGTTTAGCTTCCACTTGGGTTTTGTTCTCTGCAACTTTTAGAGATTTCTCTCTGTTATGGCCTCGACGAGGTTTATCAGATGCTCACCCAGCATCAAGCTTGTGACCTTCTATTCATTATCCCCCTGGAGAGCTCTGTGCATCTCCCTTACGAGCTTGTGCCCTCGTTTTCTCTCTTGCCCCCTTCTCTTCTCGTTCCCGTGTGTATGTATCTTACCTTTCTCCTGTCAGAAGAAAGCTCGGGTCTGCTTGGTCTGTCAGACCCTGTTTTACTTTGGGCTGACGTTCTGCAGCTAGACAATGCTCCCATTTATGGGGATGGTTGATAATACAACCACTGGTCCTTTCTTCATTAACCGAAATCTCTCCTTGGGATCCGAAGGAGGTTTATCATCCACATCAAGGGAAATTTGGGGTTATTTGATATAATGAACCCTCTCATATAGTTTTCACATTCTTCCTCTAGTGATACCATGGCCAGTACTTTCGAGGCTTCACCCCCACAGTCAGTTATTGGCAACTCAAACAATAATACATTTACATTTTCCACATGCCTTAGCATGGAAATTCCTATTTTATGATTAATTACAAATTGGCGGAAACAAGGTGTTACACACCTTCATAATCTAGAAGAGGAGGATCCCAATGTTTGAAGAAAAGATCAAATAAAAGAGCAATGGAAGTTACACTTTTTGGACCCCCTTAACATTTAACTAAATCCATTTGTTCCTTTCTCAAAGAGGATACAAAAAGTCTCATCATCACATCCTCTTGTGTTATGTTGATCTCTTAAATGTATCTTAGAAAACTTACAATGTGAGGAATAACTAATGAAGGATCACTATTATATATTGAAAGGTCTTATAACGATTCTAGAAAGAAATGATTTGGGTATTCTGTAATTCCTTTAACATCAATAGCAGCATACTGCTCGTGAAATTCCCATGGAGCCATATTTCCCACAATTCAAATGTAAAAACCAAAATTGTCAAAGTGGAGTCACTAAGGTGAAAGTCAATTGCTAACATAATGTTGCTTGATTCATCTTTCAAGCAACAAGACATCAAAATTTCTAATGGAAATGAGAATCTTCCCTTCAATGGAGTTGCCATGTGAGTTAACTTAATAAAACCTTTGAACCCTACTCACCAAAAGTTGAAGCCAAGCTTCAAATACCAAGGGAATGGACTTTATCCTTGGCAACGATGCCAAAATATTATCTCACAATCTCTCCCTATAAGGAAACGTCCTAACCTTTTTCAGGGAGAGCCTAAGCGTACTATCAAGCAAATCACCCATTGTCACTTTAGTGATTTGCTCCACTCTTAAGGCTAAAAAAATCCTAGCATAGAGGGGAATCCTTATGTCAACCTAAGCATAAAAAATTGGTATAGGGTGGAGGCTTAGCTCAAGTTAACCTTACTTAACTCACTCAAAGGGTGAAATCCTAAATGCCTCAGGAAAAATCATAAACCAAGCTCACAAGGAGATCAACACTACTAGTCCAAGATGCATAAGCTTGAACACATTGAAGCAAAAGTGAGAGTTGGTTGTGAAGGTTTAAGCCCACAATGCTCAATGGATTATTGATCTCGTGAAAGGTGAAATATGAGTGTAAATGTCCCCAAAACTTAGATGATGCTTCAAAATGTAGATGTTGCAATGGAATAAAACATTTATTATGAAATTCAAAGTATCACACTATTGGATTAGCTTATGCTTATGGTTGTGTTATGACTTTAAAGAGCAATGATTCACAACACATGCTATAATGAGGTGAATTCATGACCATGAGCAAAACAATTGTTCATAAAACATGTGTAAAGACATCCAAATCTTTAGGTCATGTAGGAGAATCACATTATCATTTAGACATTAAGCATAATTTGTAGAGATGACAGAAAGAAGACATGAAAGTTATCCATTCACACGAAGACAAAACTACCGTATACAACTTGTGAGTGTATGTTGATGAGAAAAATCTATCTTGTGCAACAAATCATTATGCCATAAAGGTGTAAAATGATAAATGGAAAAGCAAATGCAACAGTGATGTATTTCCATAGTTAAAGTACCAAAACTTAGTGCCAAAATTTAATGGAAATATCGTGTTGGCATTGATGTCAACATGAAGACAAGAAGTACCATAGTGGAGTATGACATGGAACTGTCGTAAAAACTACAAGAATACCGAGTTACAAGAACACAATAGACTACTGGAATATAGGGGATTGTCTGGTCGAGTGCTTTGAAAGAATGAAAGAATGAAAATGAAAAAATGAGACAATTTCAATTATTACACTGGTCGAGTCGAGTTGTCCTTGTGACTGTATATTCTGTTGAGACATGATCGTGATGAATATAATGAATACTGGCGAGTCGCCCTCTTGAATACTTTCTCGTGCACTATCATTTCATAGTGTAGTTGAAGGGAAATTTCTTGATGCAACACCGAGAACCCTTGAGTCTGTCAGATCAACACAATAGTTGATATTTCGTAGCAAGTTTTGGTCATCATTTTTGTCAGGCCGAAGTTGGACGACCCTTCAAACCCAAACAATTTCCAGTAGCCACCAATGGATAGATCCACTCAGGCAATCAATTGTTGAATAATTTGTCATTGATGTCAAAGGTTAGTAAGTGATCAAATATATGTCAAAGGTTAGTAAGTGATTGTATATAAATGTGACCTTGGTATCACTTTAATAAATACAAAAGTGGAAAAGTTAAGTGGAAACAGAGTTTACGCAAAAGTGGAAATGAAAGTGGACTAAATATAAATATGAATTTAATAAATAACAAAAGTTGAAAAGTTACGTGGAAGTGGAGTTTATGTAAAAGAGGAGTAAATATGAAAGTGGAATAAAGAAAAAGGTAAAAGTGAAATTGGATTAAAGAAAAAGGTAAAAGTGAAAGTGGAGTTAAAGAAAAAGGGAAAAAGTGAAAAAACACATGGTATGTGCACATGGTATTTGCAAACCATGGTGGTATTTAGCTATGGTAAGGTAAACAGTGAGTTAAATCACGATACTCAAAATCTATTGATCCAATTGAAAACAAGACTAAACAATCTAAATGACACAATGATTCATTGACATTGTATTAATTAAAATAGTATGATTAATATCGTATATTGAAAAGGCACATACTTATAATGAAGAGATACATTCCTATATTGAAGAGGTGAAATTGTTCAGTTGTACATGATCATTGGAAAACTATATAAACGGAAATTCTTGTTGAAAGCGGGTGTATGTCTGTGCTTGAAATATGAAGATCAATAACATAGTTAGAGGCCAAGAAAATAAATGAAGATATGCAGCAGAATCCAAAAAAGATGATGAAGATTTGAAGATTGAAGTACTTATCATAAAAATAGAGGTTGGGTGGTGTAAGGGCAGGTTGGAGCCTGCAAAGGAGGTTGTATCCTCCTTCTAGTTGAAGCTGTTAAACCAAGGTGTTGCAAAATCTTTTCAGTTATAGCTGAAGAAACTAGGGAGTTGGTACTTCTTCCAGTCGATGTTGGTAAATCCAGGGGGTGTAACCTCCTTCTAGTT
>ML814212.1:207773-219056 GCA_009831015.1 Picea engelmannii | reverse complement strand
GTAATAATATTAATATTGAAATCTAATAATTATGCAAATTATTTATATTTCAACTATATTTATGAAAAATAATAATAATGGTTATTTAATTAATAAATTGGGAGTTACTCACATTCATATTTTCTAGAACCAATTTGTGCACTTTCAAAAGTAGTTTTTGCACTTTCAAAATCCAATTTTCCACTTTTCAAAACGAATATCCATACTTCACGAATCCAACTTTGCACTTTTAGCATTGGATAATCACATTTTAAGGATGTGATTTCACACTTTGAAATTTTTTATTTTGGAGGGCTTAAACTTGAATGAGCAAATTTAATGGAATTGACATTTAACACTTAATCTCTTAAGAAATATATTATTGTGCACCTCTTTGTTATGCTGCTTGACAGTTATTCATAAAGGAAGAAGGCTAAACATTTTATGTTCGGTGAATTCCTTATGAGACAATCTTTTCTTACATTGCAATTTTGGATTAATGAAATTGTTGTTTTTAATGCAAAAATAAATTCACCATCCTAAAATACCCTTCTATATGAGCATTGTGCAATGTTAAAATGCCCTTATTTTGAGTGGCTCTTGCATTTGAATAAGTCATCATCCTTAATGATGAGTGTCAATGACATTCATATCTAAAATGTTACTTCTACAAATGTTGATTCTACTAAAGATACTCATCAAAATTTCTCCATGAATTATTTGTCACATAATCTTGACTTGAGATACTCAACAAGATAATGTTGTTTGAATGATAGCAAGGAATCATCATCATCCATAATGTTATAGTTATAATGAAAATGACCAATGAAATTTCCATGTCTTCCTTGCCCACCTTCTCTTATGGACTCCATGTCCTCCTTGTCCACCTTCTCTTATGGACATATGTGTTCCTATTTTCCATGAGTTCCTTGGTGGTTCCAAGAATCCAATGAAGCGTGTATCTGTATTTTCTCTTCTTCAATCATTATAGAGTAATATTTAGTTAAATTGATTAATTTTCTTTCCCATGCCTTCAAATCCTCAAAGGACCTTTGAGCCGCTTTTTGTTTTTGAGACTATGTTTGAGATTCTACAGTAAATTGTGGTTATCAATCTTGTTTTCCCTTGATTTCATTCATTTTGTCATAGAACAACTCCTACAGAGAGGCTAATTTGTTATTTAACTCCACTACTTCTTTCTTCAATATTTTAGAATTCGTTTGTTTGACTTTCAACTCATTTAATCGAGTTACCAGAATATCAACTTAGTTCTCATGGATTCTTCTCATCTCCTTCTTCTTATCAAGAAGAACAACTAGTTGTCTACCATGTTCTAATTTGATATTATCTATTTCAATTATGAGTTGTCAAATGGTATCATGAGATACCTTACTTTCTTTTGTGAGATGATCAATCTGAGTTTGATGTTCTTTTGACACGATAGTTTCTTGTGAACTCAAAGTTTTTGTAGTTCCAATACTTTTTTTTTTCTTTTCTTAATTGAGTAGAAGGTATGTTCACTGACCATTTGTTTGCATCGGCAAATTCCCCTAAGGCAACGACTTCTTCTGCAAAGTCCTATTCATTCAGATGTGTAACATTCCAAAGTTGCATTATTTCCTATGTGGTTTCCTCATGATGTACAATCTTTATTTTCTTATTTCTCCTTTTCACGATGGTATTTTTTGTGTCATCAAAGGTGTAATTATTCAATGACAGAACAATGTCATGAATTGCTTGAAGACTATAAAATTCAAAAGATGTGGAAACTAGTCTTATTGGAATGGAAGTGATGGAAGTAATATCAATGGTAGATATAGTTGTAACAATTGTTGACCGAGTGTTCTCGGTACCTTTATTGGTATTGACCTCCACATTTACCTCAATAGTTTTTACAACGATCTATATTGTTTCTTTGTTATGCTCATCTTCTCTTGTTGTGTTTCCATGTTGATCTTGTTTGTCCACTTGCATGTCTATTGTAAAAGTAATCTGATCCTGCTCTGTCTCAGATTCAAATTGTTCATCCTCCCATTGATTAACATTTATTTGTAAACTACCCATTTCTCACGGTTTTCCTTTAAAAATAATTTCTTTCTATAGAAATGACAATCAATAAACTCTTGCATTTTGGGGCTGAATCTCAGCTCATCAATTCGTTGAGCCACTTATTAATAATTTTCACCTCTCTGGAAAATGATATCAAATGGGTCATCTTCATGATTGCATGCTTTGACATTTTTCACTGTCTTGCAATGTTTCCTGACAAGACCGATTGGATCACGTCTTTTGAAATTTCCTTTTGCTAACCAAATTCCTTCCATTTTCTCTACTTCTTTCATAGCATGTTTTGCATTCAACAAAGAGAAAATGCGCAGTGAAATTGGGAAAGATGGCCATTGTTTTTTTTTACTCTTTGACAAGGAAGCAACAATCCCAACACCAACTATTTGATATGCAATTTCTCTATGTGCCAATCTATCTGGAACATATTTGGGTAGAAAATGAGGAGCTCCTTCACATCCTTAAATCCTTATATATGAAAATTCCTCATCAATAAATCAATCACCAATTTCTTTAATAGAATTTATAGCTTCTTGAGGAAACCTGGGGGTTGGTTGATTTTTCATAATCAAGTGTAGAGGGATCATAAAGTGGTTGCAAATTTCATAGAAGAAATGCCTACAATTTATTACCCACATTTTTTTAAAAAGTATGTGAAAAGCATTTTCGGAAGGAGACCAATTCTAGGCCAATATGGGAAATGGAGTGACTGCACATACAACATCTATTAAATATCCTGACATAAAGAATCTAGGGCAAGACCATGGGGATGCTTCCTACGATTTTTTCACCTCTAGCCTGATATTAGTAGAGAGGATGTGAGTCGAGTTGAAGACTTCTCCTTTGAGAACCTCATGGATGAGGGGAACCCAACCCAATTTAAACTTAAAAGAATCATTTTCACCATAGAGGCAATAGAGAATGATAGCTAATAACATGGGATGTTTCTTCAATCTTGGAATAGGTTATAAATTGTCTGCTATAATTTTGAATGAATTGGAGTCATGCCATCATTCTCTGATTAAATCACCCATTTGCATTTCTTCCCTTTTAACATCTTTCTCAGTGAAACTCTTAATAAATTATCATCTAAACAGACTTTGGGTGGCCCTAATTTATACATGTTGGAGATGCCTTATGGTATAAATGACCCAACAATTTTCTAAGAAGAATTCACAACATTACAAGTAGAAATATCAGTGTGAGAGATAATCCATCATACTGTGTCATAGTAGGGAAGAACTACTGGTCTGGAAGTTGTCTTATGCATGCATGACTTCTTGATATCAACCAAGTTGCCTGCATCAGACTCTTATTCATCTGTAAAGTCTCCATCCTCAATGAACTTTGTAAATTTGGTTCCATTCCATGTTGCTTGTGGTTCCTGTTTTGAAAGAGATGTTTGAGAAGAATGTTGAATTTGAGTTCTTCTCAATATATTTCTCCTCATCCTTCTGTTATTTTTCTTTTCCTTTTCTAGTCATATGGTCATCGATAATACCTACAGAAAGAAAGCCAGGGTAAGATTTTGAAATAAATATACTCTATTTTATTATTTTTACAAATGATATAAACAATAAGACTAACCCACAAAAGAAAACTGGGAAGAGTTATATGTACTCAAGACCCTTGAACTTGTATAGTTAAGGTTAATTAACAAACCCAAAGACATTATATGAATTGATAACATAGTGAAAAATAATGTTACACATGAATTCATACTGTTTAATGGATCTTAACGCATCCTCCAATGCTTTAATAAATCCATTCAATTCTCATTAATTGCATCATCAAAATTATTAAATAAAGAAAAGACAATTAAGTTATTTGAAATCCCGAAGCAACATCCATAACTAGGCATCGTTAAACATTTAACCTTTTCAAATGACAATGAGACCTAGGATGGTTTATTTAGGATAATAATTTTAATTGTTGGACATTAATCATAGGATTAACCGCTTCACCGGAGCACCGGGAGACCGGGCTTCTTATTTGAAAATAATGAACCGCATGGAGAATTTTAGTTTGATCTAACTGGCTCATTGTGATATCGGAACACTGGGAGATGAAGGAATTATTTTAAAAGGTCAAAATGAAAATCCAAATCCCGGTCCGGTCTAACCAGATAACCATGCCATCAGGAGATCGAAGCACAGGGAGACTTTGAAATAGGAGTTTATTCTTGCACTATTTCTTTTTTATTCAAATGGTTTATTAGGAATTTTTAATTGGACCAATATATATTCAAAAAGATACTAAATGGAAAATGAAAAAAAAAAATCAAATCCCAATACCCCAAAATTTTAAGGGAGCCATTATTATTTATTAAAAAATTTAAAACAATGGGTGGTTGTTGTATAGGTCACAACAAATGGTGACACACTGGAAGAAGCAATTATCTACACGATACAAATATTGGGACATTACTCACTTTATAGATTACTCTTGATCACAATATTAAGGAGAATAATACTAGATATATGAAAATATAAGTTATTCTTTACTAATACTCTAACTTAACATAACATTTTTAAGTAAGAAAGAAAAAATAGGGTTCATTATATAAAGACAATAAGTTTCTAATCAGTTATGAAATCAAAACAAATGCCTAATCATTATGCAAACCAAATTTTGCATGCATTTGTTCTTCATCTATTTTGAATCCAACATTGCTTCACTGCCCATGAGCGTCCATAGCCCCGATGAAGATGACTTAGTATCATACAAACATTTTTCTATTGCCAACGAGCATTCATAGCTCTGACATGTCTACTTTTACTTCCCACACTTCATATTAGTGCTTTTTAACTTCCATTTTATAATTTGACACTCTTTTGTGTGTGTGTGTAATGAGTGTCATTGAAGCAGGGTGATACGAGAGTTATTTTGATTAGCAAAAATTTGGCAGATAAGAATCAAGCTTGAATTTTTTCTTCCACTTCCAATTATCACTATGTCAATTTTGTATTTTGAAATGAGTGGACCTTTTATAAAAATGATAACTACACATTTTCTTAGAATGAACACTAAAATTATTTTGATATCCAATAATTTTTTTTATTTTTTTTTAAGTTATTGACTTGTATTCTATAGTTTGGAAATCAACAAGTGATAAGAACCCTTCGGGATTAATAGTTGAGACATGTAGATCAATGTGCAACCAAAGTGAAGGGAGAAACAACAACCAATCAATAAAAATAGAAAAATAGAAAGAAAAGGGACTATACAATATTTATAAGGTGTCAATAATGACTAAAGAAAAATATCTTTTGATAATTTGGCCATTAACAAGGATATTTTAAACTTCCCCATTTGATGATTGTAGAATATAGGTTGAAGGGCCAAGTTTTTTAGCAATCTGAAATGGTCCTAGCCACAAATGTTGAAATTTGGTGTGCTTTCTTTTTTCTTCATGAACTTTATCCATTTCAAGACTAGATCACCAATCTGAAAATCCTTTTTGTCAATTGAATGCTTATCAAACCATCGTTTGATTATTGTTTGATGTTCATGAAATTTTTCCTTGGTTTTGTCACATTCCTCCTCCAAATTTATTAGTGCATCGATTCTCATTTGCATTTTAGAACATTGTTCCTCTTGGACAGACTGGGCTAATTGTAGAGAAGGAAGAAAGATATTGGGAGGTAGAATAGCTTCCTTCCCATAAACGAGGAAATAAGATGAATTTCCTATTGATTTTTTGGGAGTTACTCTATCTTCCCATAATGCATTATAAATTTGCTTATGCCAATTTCTTTGATTTTCATGAACAATATTTTTAAGGATTCATATTAAATTTTGATTAGTTGATTATGCTAAACCATTCCCCTAAGGGTAATAATTTGCAGAGTATTTAACTGTAATCCCTTTTTCTAAAGAGAATTTAGTTAATTTAAGAGATGAAAAATAAGATGCATTATAAAAAACTAAAGAGTTCAGAATGCCAAACCTGGAAATTATGAATTAATTAAGGAAAGAGATTGAATCTTCTTCATTAACTTTCTTGAGGAGAATGACCTATGTCCAATGTGTAAAGTAATTTGTTGTAGTCATAATGTATTTATGGAGTTGTGCAGAATTAGGATTATTTTCCTCAATTATATCTAGGCCCCATTGTTCAAAGGGACCTTCAACTTCCACAAGATGCAATGGAAACACGGGTTTCTTTTTCTCTTCCAATAGTTGTTTGAAATAATTTGCATTTCCTAACATATGCGTAAGTGTCTCTGAACAATGTTAGCCAATAGTAACCAGCCCTGAGAATTTTGTGAGCAGTTGTTTCTCCACCAAAATGTCATACGACTGGTCCATCATGAATTTGAGACAACACCTTATCTGCATCAAGTTTTCAAGACATATTGGAAAAACATTATCAACTTTCTTCCTAAGCAATGCTCCATCGATAAGCTTATATTTGGGTGATTTTAAACTTAAATCTATTCTCTTCTTAAGTTCTAAAAATTCAGGAGAGGAACCATGAGTCAAATAGTATTTGATGTCATTATACCATGAAAAGGTAGGTTTTGGTACATATAGAACTTCATTGCCTACCTCTAGTTCATTCTCCCAACTACTTTGATCACTTACCTAGGAATTTTCTGAATCAACCACTAACTTGCACAAACCTTGTCCTCTTATGATTTTCACAGGTTTGATTTCAAGGTCATATTCCTGGAGTGTGGTCATCCAATTTGCTATTTTATCTCCCAATTCATTTTGAACCAACAATTTTCCAAACGAAGGATGTGGTACAATGACCTTTGTATGTGACTTCAAAATGTATAGGAGAAAATGTTTCATTTCTTTGAAAATATCATAGGTTTGCTTATCAATGTTGGGATATTTCAATTTTGCACCTTGTAAAGTGGAACTCGTGAAATATATCAAGATTTCATAACCTTCTGCATTTTTCTGAGTCAAAACAACTGCATAAGAGACACTAGATGCAAAAGTATACAAAATAAATTCTTTCTGAAAATATGGACTCATCAGAGTGGGATCTTGAACAATTACTTCTTTAATACTTTTGAAAGATTATCTTTATTTTTCTTTCAACTTATACCCATAATTATTTTTAATCATGTCTTGTGAAGGCTTAATTATTTCAGCAAAGATAGGGACAAATATTCTCACAAAATTAATTTTTCCTAAGAAGGATTGCATGCTTTTTTTTTATTGTGAGGAAAATAAATTTGCAAAATAGCCCTATTCCTTCCAGGATATATTAAAATCCCAATGATGTCTTAGCACTAGAAGTCACCTTCAGATTGCATTGAAGGTGAGCCCAGTACCCATCAATTTATATGTCGCAGGTAATTGAGTTCTGAGTGGTAAAATGGAGAAAACTCAATAATAATAGCATTCTAACTTAGAAATTTCGACTAGCATGCATAAGCAATTGAGGTCTAGAATCAACTTCGGTCAGTAAGTTGGAGTAAGGGTGAGTAGGAGAAATATTTAGTGAGAAAGGTATAGAGGTCCGCTATGAACATTAGATTTTCCAGCAGCCTAAGGAGGAAAAACTTAAACACAAGGTCCTCTTGGATTCAAATTTCAAGGAAGCTGAAAGAAATCATAACAGTAATATAATCAAACATTTATCATAATACAATTACAACAATCCATGTGAATCAATCAAACATGAACTCTCTCAGTATCAGAGGCAAATAATATGGAGTAAGAAAGATGACTTAGATTAACCAAGATGTCTAAAAAAAAAATACATAACCAGAGAACCAGTTGTTCTCAATCAAAATATTACAATAGTAGGGAGCCTAGCTCAACCATTCGACCATAAAAAAATATAGAAATTGAGTATATATACTCAGAACTGCTGCAACTACCATGAGCATGATCGGGCCCCTACATTCAAAGCTTCCAGTCGGCGCCCATTCTGTCAGACTATGCAGGCCTTCTCATGTCAGATGCGAGACAAGCGCAGTTATGTGTTTTACAGGAGAATCTATCCAGGAGGAAGCTTCGGGTGGACATTTATCCTTCATGGCTTCTCTCTTCAATGATTTTCATTTATGGGGTGAGACGAGGTCTCAACTGCCACCCCTATCTTCAATAACTTCCTTCATTGGGATCAGGACAAGGCCTGACACCCATGAATGCTTTCAGGCGGTGCCCACGACTTCTTCAAGTCAATCCTAACGCCTCAAGGCTCTGCAAATATTCCCTTGTGACCAATAAGGGCGTTGTAGGTGCTAAGATCCTTCTTCATCACCCCTTCATGCTTGTGACCTCGGGCTGTGACTTGGCGCTTATCCCATATGACACTTTGGGATTTCTCCCTTTGGATATTTTCACAACACCAGACCACAAAATTATCGATGCCCTCTTTGAAGAAATATCTAAGCAATGGGCATTAGTTTCTTTTCCTAGGGATGCCCCCCATATGACCTTGGGATGTGACTCGGGGCTCCACCTCTGAGCGCTTTAGAACTTCGGGCTTCAACCACTTCTACACTTAGAGCCTTATGCATCTCTCATTTCAAATTTCTCGAAGTGAGTTTCTCTGCAACTTGGATCTGGCACCACGCCTCCCTCTAGATCGAACGACTCCTGCTCACTTCGAGTTTCGGGACTTCAGACCTTTGATGAACAAGATTAATAATATTTCGAACTCTCGATTCCCATGATAAGTTTCCACCGTCGATCTCCCCCAATGAGATCTACAGTCCAGATTTAACCTTTGCTCAACCTTGGGACTTCAGACCTTTTTCTATGGCACTATACTTCGCGTACTTTCGGATTTCGAACACCCACGAACTGTTGATTTGAAATCCACATGAAATCCCAGCTGTTGGAAGTTGAAATCGCCTATTTTCTTGATTCCAGTCTGGAATGGGTCGCTCTGAAAAGGTGCACTTTGAAATCGAGACTGATACCCGCAAAAGAAAAGGATTGGGTCTCCCTGTGGCCCTTAGACATCTTTATGTGATAACATTTGGCTCCAAAGAGGATGGCATACTCCCTGTGAGCTGCCAAGAATGCGCAGTTCTAGTGCCTTATTTGTTGGGCTATGGAGTCTAGCTCAAAAATTTCACCGAAGAAAACAAGGAAATATGTACACTACTCTACTTACAAAAAGAAATCAAACACACATGCTCCGGAAAGAGATTATTTATGTACAAACCTAATCTAACTGATTTTTACAAAGTGTTATGTGAAACAAAACTTCCACCATATCCACCCAGACTGTCTGTTGATATAATTCTTTTCTTCACTGCAGATGATCCACAAAAAGTTAGGGAAGTATGACAGTAGAATGAAAACATGGTTTGGAACATTGACTATACCCCCAAATTATGATAATATGAAAAATTTTGCAGGCTCTAATGCTTTGGGAAAACACAGCTCCATATATAACCCCACATGGTCACAAAATTCATAATCAGGCATTCTCAACTGGTCAGAAATTACCTCATTTCTTTCATTATTTCTCACCTGTCATTTGATGTTCTCAAAGTGTATAGGTGGGTGGAGGACTGATGGAGGTTGGATAATCCTAGGTGATACCTACTTGTTTACAGGTTCTGGACATGAGATAAACTGGCCATTTAAATCCTTCTTTTCTCCTTCATGGCTCTACCAAGGATCCGATTCATAATCATCATAAACGGGAACCATGGAAAAGCTTTGCTCTTCGTCGTCTTCACTGGGATATCCATCACAAGTTGTTTGTTATCTATCGGTATATGACATAAATTCTTCATCATAAGCAGGGCTTCCAAGAACATTTGCTTCAAGGACCGGAATATCCTATGCATTTTCTTCGTAAGAGCGACAAGCAAAATCTGCCTCCAATTCCTCTATTCTTATAGAAAGTGATTTTACCGTATTTATCAACTCCTCTGAGATATACCCCTCATCCTCACAGATTTCATAAGAATCAATTATATATTGAACACAGTGTTTATAATCCTCACAACAACTATGAAAAATTAATTTAGAGGAATAAAACTTTGACAATGCCTATTGAAAGCCGCATGAAACTGCTCCAGGGAGGAGATGCTCGCAGGGGGTAATGAGTGGTACCACGTGTGAGCATCTCCTGCTAATGAGATCATGAACATCTTTAATAATACATCCTCATGATTTATTTCCCATTGATGCATGAGTTCATGAAACTCAAGGAGATGTTGAGCATGGTTGTCCTCTTTACGCTCTCTAAATATGGGCAAATAATCACCCCATTCATTTGGAGTAGGAACAACATTAGGAAAACCAGGAACAAAGGAGAAATTAAAAGGAGAATGCCTTCGAGACACGATTCTTTCCATTTTGACCCAGTGGAGTCGCCAATCGATCCTTTAATCACAGATTCGCCAGGTGAATGATATGCAGTTTGAATGTGTCTGGTCTTTGTTCACCATCAAATACCAGATCTGATCATTGTCAATCTCCCAGGGAAATTTCAATATGAGAAAGCGGTTGAGAAAATCCTTCTCGAAAAAGTTGTCTAGGTCAACTTGGGTGTGCTAGAGGCAGCCACAACCGAAATAGTGGAGTCGACACAGTGGAGTCACCAGGTGCAAGTTGCAATCTTTGATGTACTGAGTTCTAATGCACCTTCAGAACCAGTAAGCTTTGCCGCTCTATCTCAGGGAAATGTCTTCAATTTGTTCCTCGACAATGGTGTCAGAAATGTTATCACTAGAAGTCACCTTTAGATTGCATTGAAGGTAATCCCGATACCCATCAATTTATATGTCACGTGTAATTGAGTTTTGAGTGGTCAAATGAATAAAACTCAATAATAATAGCGTTCTAACTCAGAAATCTGGACTAGCATGCATAAGCAATTGAGGTCTGGAATCAACTTTAGTTAGTAAGTTGGAGTAAGGGTGAGTAGTAGGAATATTTAGTGAGAAAGGTGTAGAGGTCCACTATGAACACCAGATTTTCCAGTAGCCTAAGGAGGAAAAACTTAAACATAAGGTCCTCTTGGATTCAAATTTCAAGGAAGCTGAAAGAATTCATAACATTACTATAATCAAACACTTATCATAATACAGTTACAACAATCCATGTGAATCAATCAAACATGAAATCTCTCAGTATCAGAGACAAATAAGATGGAGTAAGAAAGATGACTTAGATTAACCAAGATGTCTCAAAAACAAATACATAACTAGAGAACCAGTTGTTCTCAATCAAAATATTACAATAGCAAGGAGCCTAGCTCAACCACTTGACCATAAAAAAATATCGAAACTGACTATATATACTCAG
>ML814212.1:185740-204094 GCA_009831015.1 Picea engelmannii | reverse complement strand
TGTGTTCTCTTTCATGGAAGTATTGATCATGCTTCTATAATCACAATCTATATGTCCATAGTTATGAGATTTGTAACATTCAATGTTACATGTGGCCACATAAGCATTTCTTGCTTGAACATTTCTTTTATAATCCTTGTAATCCACAACCTTATGTCCAAAGTTAGTATAATAAAACAATGACCATAAAAGGAATTTACATACATGGAAGTGAATGATCTTCTTTGTGGTGTTGTCCTTCTGAATTTATTCCTTGACTGATCATGATCATGACTGAAGCTTCTTTGTGGTTTGAACATGGATGGTCTTCTTGAAGATGTATCTTTATTGGTTTTCTTAGATTTTGGTCGAACATGATTCCTTCATTTGAGTACTTATGGATAACTCTTGCTCTTTTCTATATTATTATTTTCTTGCAACCTAGAGTGCTTCTCTTCATTCTCTACAATTGATGCAGATGTTTTTGTCTCTTCAACGTTCTTGTTGAGCTTGATGATTTTACTTCTAAATGTGGCAACTTCTTCTTTGAGCTTCTCAACCTCTACTTCTTTCTTCATTATCTGAGACTTCATGACTTCTTTTGTTCTCTTCACTTCTTCAAGCTGGATTTTTAATGTGATTATTTCTTCTTCAAGTCCTTTCTCTTCTTAACCAAACTCTGCCTCAAGATGGTTTAGATATTTAATTATTTCCTTAAGATGATCTGTCAATATATTCTCTCTCATTTCTACTTCTTTCTTCTGTGTTTCTATGTTGCCTTCCAAATACTTATTTTGATCTTCAATATTTTCTTCGATCTTTCTGGATTATTCTAGTTGAGATCTTAAGTTCTCGATAAACTATTGGGCTTCTTAAAAAATGTGAACACTTTCCTTTTATTTCATCAATTCTTTCTTGAATGACTAATTTTATTCTCTTTCTTTTATTAGTTCATCTAACGCACTGATCAATTTTGCTTCATAATTGTCTTCTATTTCAATTAGTTTTTCTGTCTCATTTCCTTCATGGAATTCCATTTCAAGATGTTCGTGTTTTTCACAATTAAAGAAAAAAAACATACTTCTGTTGATTATGTACTCTTCATCTTCTGAATCTGTTTGATATGATGAACATCTTTCTTCTTGATATGTACCTTCATATTCTTTGACATTCTATGACTCTGTCATGGGTGAAGAATATATATTATGTAACTTATCCCAAAGTTCTTTAGCTGATGAATATTTACCCACTTTTTCCTTTACGGAATCATATAGTCCTTCTGAAATGAAATCCATTTCAACTTTGTTATTTCATTTCAATTCCTTCTTTGACGTAGTCTTTTCCCTTTTTAAACTATCATATCTTGTAACAACTGATTGCCAAATATCATACCCTTGTGCCTTTAAAAATACTTGTGTCCTTCCGCTCCATATCTCATACTTTAAACCATTCTGACCATTAAACAATGGTACTCCATTCTCAGAATAATCCATGATCTCCTTTCAGTGTTTAAACTGTTTCCTGAAGGAACCTTCTCTGATACCAATTGTTATTCAGTTGTGATTCTCTAGGAAGGACTGTCATTCTACAATATTTGGTAATGTGTCCAAAGTTGTTTCACTTGTAGCATTCCACTACAGTGCTCAGTGATTCAAACATGTTGTAGCTTCTTCTCTGTGTTTCACTAGGACTTCTTGGATAACCATTTTGTGTATGAATTTCAAAGTTGTTTATGTTCCTACTATTAGCTCTGCAATTTACAACTTTATGTCCAAAATTATTGCATGCCTAACATAAACCAAAAAAGATAGTTTGATACCTGGGAGTTGAAGATATTATGAAAGGATTTCTCTTATGAATCCTTCTTCTTCTTGAGTCCTATTTGTGTCTAACGGTCATTGATTCTGGAATCTGAATCTTCTCGGTGGAGGAGGTTCCTTGTGATCTTCCTTGTATAACTTCCTATCCCCTATGATTGTTTCTGCATATATTTTTGGATATGTTTCTTGATCTATCATTTTGGAGCTTGATCCATTTTATGTCTGATTGTATCCAAGTCCGGACTTCTCATGATTAGGCCTTTGACTGCTGATAATGTCATCCAAAACTTTTGAGTTGTTCTGCATATTTTTCTTTTGAAGATCCTTTCTCAATGTGACAATCTCTGCTTCCAAATTTCCAATGATCATGTCTCTTTCTTCTAACTATTCTTTGAGTGCTTCTTCAATTCTTTTATCTTCTTCTATTTGAACCTTCAATTCCGTGATCATCTACTCTAGTTCTTGAGTGTCTTCTTTCTTGTCTAGTTCTTCTTGGAGCTTCTTGTTTTTCTTGTTTTCGCTTTTTATAACTTCTATAACACTCAAAAATTCTTCTCGGTAGTCAACTTCTTCTTCCATTTATTCTTTATTAGAATCTTCTATTTCCATGAATAGAACTCTTTATGTCTCACTTTAACTGATTTCATCTTCATCTGATGAGGAGTTGTCTTTTTTGGTGCAAAAACTTTTCTTGAAGACTTTCTTTTTTGTTTTTTTGCCTTTATATGTTTGTTTTCTATTTGAATCATCTTCATCATTTCTTTTCTTTTTATTATGAGGACATTTGTTACCAAAATGACCAATACCATCACAATTAAAAAATTTAATGTAAGTTTACCTTTATATCTACTGACGGTTCCATTTTTCAATCTTCTGACAAAGTTGGTCACTTCTTCATCGTCTTCTGAGATGTCATTGTTGCTGCTATATTATTTGCTTCAGCTGTAGACAATGATATTGATGACTGTTTCTTTCTTAGCCAAGATACGAAACACTCACCCAAGTACAATGTCACTCCATTAGTGCTTCGTCGGTCATTAATGCAACATGCCCAATCTACATATGTGTAGGAAATAAGTGATAGATCCTTTCCTTTTGGATACCATAATCCAAACTCTTTTGTGCCCTTGAGATATCTGAAAATCCTCTTCACTGCTAAGACACGTGATTCCTTTGTTTCTTCTTGAAATCGTGCCACAAGTCCAATTGCTTGCATTACATCCGGTCTGGATGTTGTCACATATAGTAAGTTGTCAATCATTGACCTGTACTGCCTCTAGTTTGTAGACTTTGAATCATAATATTTACTCAACTTGAAACTGGTTTGCAATCTTCAATTCTGAACCTCTTTAGCATTTCTCTGATATACTTAGTTTGAGAAATCAAAATGCCTTGGTTTCTTTGACATATATGAAGACCTAGAAAGAAGGATAGTTCTCCAAGTAATGACATTTCAAATTCATTTTTCATATCCTTTGCAAATTTCTGGCTTAACCTGTCATCATCACTTCCAAAAATTATATCATCAATATAAACTTCAATTAATAAAATATTGTTTTGATTTACCTTGATGTAGATGTTGTTGTCTGCACTTCCTTTTTTGAACCCTGCCTACTGTAGATATTTATCCAGTCTAGAGTACCATGCTCTGGGAGCCTATTTTAGACCATACACGACCTTCTTCAACCTACACACATAATCTTTGTTCTCTGACAGCTAAGATCCTTCTGGTTGTTCAATGTAGACTTCTTCTTCAAGTTCCTCATTCATAAAGGATAATTTCACGTCCATTTGATACACTTTAATATTCTTGGAGCATGCATGAGCTAAGATCAATCGGATTGATTCCATTCTGGAAACTGGGGCAAACATCTCTTCAAAGTCGATCCCTTCAATCTATGTGTATACTTTACATACCAATCTAGCTTTGTTCCTTGTAACGTGTCCATCTTCATTTGATTTATTTCTGAAAACCCATTTTGTGCCAATCACATTCTTGTACCTTGGTCTTGGAACCAATTCCCAAGTGACATTCTTCTTTATTTGATCTAATCCTTCATTCATGGCCTTTTTCCAAAATTCATCCTTGTCGGCCTCTTCAAAACTATTTGGTTCAATCATAGATAAGAGTGCTAGGTGCAGTTATTTTGGTGAATGAATTCTTCTTCTAGCCTCAACTCATGCATCCTTGTTTCCGATAATCAGATCTGAAGAATGATTCTTGTGTACTCATTTGCTAGGTGTCTTTGGAGACACTTATTGAATTTTCTCTTCTACTTTTGTTTGATTTTATTCAACTTCCCCTTTACTTCTTCTTCATCATTTGCTTCTTCTTTGTAAACCTGTTCAATTGATTCCTTTTCTTCTTCCTTTAATTTTCATCCACATGTTTCATCAACTGTTACATTGATGTTTTCCACAACTTTGTTGAGCCTTAGATTGTAACACTTATATGCTTTCCTTGTACTTAAGTAACCAAAAAGTACGCCTTTGTCCACACAAGAGTCAAACTTTCATGTAGCTTCATCAAGGGGTTACCTTCTAACCAACTTAATCCACTTTCCTTAATTTAGGGCTAACCCACTTCTAACCACTTGTCCACTTCTAATTCATTTTGCTACAAATAGTAAATTCTCCACTTCTAGTTGCAACTAAATTATTATTTAATTAATTTCTTTTGCAACCACTTTGACTTATCCATAAACAGTAAACTCACCACTTCTTGTTGCAACCACTTTATTATTTAAATAATTTCTCTTTGCAACCATTTTATTATTTAAATAATTTCTCTTTGCAACCACTTTGACTACTTTATTATTTAAATAATTTATCTTTACTCACAACTTCTTGTTACAACTAACTTTTCTATAATTAGTCAATTCATAACTTATTTTCCCTTAACTAACTTCTTGTTGCAACCACTTTATTATTTAATTTATTTCTTGATGCGACAACTATACCCATGATTAACTCCTAGTTTCACCCACTTTGACTCATCAACTTCTTCTAGGATTTTCTAGAATAATTTGACTTCTTTGACCTTTTAAGGGCTTCTAGATAACTCATGAGGCTTCTCCAACTTCACAAGGCCATAAATCTCTAACCGTGAGGAGTTATGTGACGTTCCACATATCAATAGAAATGTCATGAAATGTACTATCCATCTAGAATAGTCTTACCTACATATACAATGATATTCATTACATTATTTCTCAACCAAACTTGGGTTCCTTAACCATACCTCTAGATCTACTAGACATACTCAAGGGTTGACATCAATCGGAAATCAATCTACAATATCACTCTCCAAAGGTTGACATCAATGACAACCAACAATCCAAACCAACTCTCCATCAATCTAAACCAACAGATAGAAACATTAATGAGGAGTATGAGCATGAATTTTATCATGACTAAGTGTTGCCATCAATGCCAAATGGGGATATTGTTATTAATTGAGTTGGTTGTCATTGATTTCAACCCTTGAATCAAGTATGATAGCAAATTCTGGTAGCCCCAACATTTTCAAAAACAAATGACAATGGAAAGAAAATCAGTCTAAATAATTCCAAAGCCACAAATTCACTTCTAAATGGTCTTTTTAATTCTATATATACCAAAGTTATACATTGTAAATCCGCTAAATATATTTGGGACAAACTTCAAAATATTTATGAAGGAGATTCAAAATTCAAAGCATCAAAGCTTCAAATTTATAGAGGTCAATTCAAACAACTAAAGATGAAGGAAGATGAGAATATTGCAGCTTACTTCTTACGAGTTGATGAAACAATGAATGAAATCATAGGATTGGGAGAAGAATTGAAGAATCAACAATTGTTCAAAAGGTATTAAGATCTCTTCCTATGAGATTTGATCCTAATATATCAGCACTAGAAGAAAGAGCAAATCTATACTCAATAAGCATGGAAGAACTACATGGAATATTCATAGCCTATGAAATGAGAACTGAACATGAAAATTCAAGTATAAAAGAAGAAGCATTCAAAGCATCGAAAAGGTCAAAGAAAAAGGGCAAGAAAAAAGAAACAAAATAACAACAGTCACAGATAGGAACCTCGGAAGAGAACATGGATAAGAAATCAGAATCAATATAGCAATGAAGAATGCACACTCTCTCTCTACAAGCTAAGCATAAGAAATGTGGTTGGTATATTGACAATGGTTGTTCAAAACACATGACATGTGATGAAGACAAGTTTCTTACATTAAGAAAGGAAAGAGATGGATCAATCTCTTTTGGAAATGATGACTCAACTAGAATCATTGGAAAAGGCACAATCAGAATTAGAAACAAGAATACCAAGGCAAAAAATGTTCTACTAGTGGAAGATATGAAACATAATATTCTAAGTGTAAGTCAAATGTGTGACCAAGGTCATAAACTTACATTCGATTCAAGTAAGTGTGAGATAAGAAAATCATGTTCAGGAAAATTGATTGCAACAACTGCAAGAACTTCAAGCAACACACACACACACACACACACACACACACACACACACACACACACACACACATATATATATAAAGTGAAATTGGAAATGAAAAGTGTTGTCTAGGAAAGGAAGATGAAGGTTGGCTATGGCATGGAAGAATGGGTCACATAAACTTCGATAACCTTGTCAAAGTCATCAAAAAGGAAGTTGTCAGAGAAATGCCCCAGATTACGAAACCAACCAACACATTATGCAAGCATTGTCAACGAGGAAATAAAACAAAGACTAGGTTCAAATCAAAGGAATATTCAACGACAATACCATTGGAAATTGTGCATATTGATCTAGTTGGACCAACTAGAACAAAGAGTTTAAAAGGTGAGAAATAATTTATGTTATTAGTTGATGATTATACAAGAATGATTGTAGTTTTCTTTCCCAGGAATAAGTCAAAAGCATATGAAAACTTCAAGGTTTACAAGGAAATGGTTGAAAATGAAATGGATTCAAAAATTAGATGTTTGATATCGGATAATGGAGGAGAGTTTACTCCAAAGAAATTTATGTATTTCTGCAACAAGCATGGAATAAAAAAACAATTCTTTGTTGCTAGGACACCTCAACAGATTTGAGTTGTTGAAAGAAAGAACATGACAATACAAGAAATGGATCGAACAATGTTAATGGATGTGTTTGTTATTGTTTATTATGCACCGATGAATGTTAATGCTTATGACACAGTAAGATATTCATGATGAACAAATAAATATGGTTGAATAAGTAAAATAATATAGTTTGTGGTTTAAATAATTAATAATTGGTATAATTGTTCATTACTGATTCACCCCCCCTCTCAGTAATCCAACAACAATTGGTTTGTTCTAAGAAGATCTTGCCTTATTTGAAGAAATTGATTAAATTCTTGGAAGAGGAAGGAGTAGTTGTTGTTTCAGAAGTGGAAGGGATACCTTTACTTATGGTTTGAGCAATATAGATTTATTTGGATATTTCTTCTTCATCATCATCATTAATTATCCCACTAGTAACATCCCACAGGACATTGATTGATGACTCAACGTTTTGATCATCCCTTTGCTCTTCCTGACTTATTTGTCCTTCTTCATATTCTTCCATTGCAACAAAGACTTTAAACATATTAATAAATGATGGAAATTTTTTCTCATAATGATTAGCTCCATGTGGTCAACAATAATGATCTTGAGAAAAAATTTCAATATGTGTTTCTTCAGGGGGAGTGTTTGGATTATTAGGAGGTGGAATATTTCTCCTAAAAGGAGGTTTCTAAGGTCTTTTGTATGATGAATTTTCTCCTGAATTTTTCTTTAAATCTACAATATCATTGGAGAGTTTTTTTAATAAGTCTTTTTAGGATATCCATGTCGACAACCTTTTTATCTTTTTTATCTTTTAAGGTTTTGACTACATTTTGTTTTTTTATAATAGGAAAAGTTATTTTTTCTTTAGTTGGTGGTTTTCCTGCAATACTCGTCATTTCATTTCCTTTTCCATGTTTAATGTTTCCAACAAGAAGGTGGTTGGGGTCCAAAAAGAGTGTGATATGGACTCTTTGGACGATACATGGGCTTGCCTGAACCAAGTCGTGTTGGGAAATTGATCAAATAATTGTTAGGATCGTTAGATCCCCTCAATATGTTTGCAATTTGAGCCAAAGGATTAGGTCTAGAGATTAAAGTCAATTCAATGTCTTTATCTTTCCTTGAATATCTACCTCTTCCAGGGATTGTAAATTCGATAGGGGGTTGACCAATTTCCCTTCTATGTGCTCTTGTTAAAATCTTAGATAATTGAAGTTGTTCATTAATTACAATGCTTTCTTCATAAATGGAAGAATCAATAGGCTCAATTTGGGATGATGACACGCGGTTATATTTGGATTCTGCCTCTTGTGGGATTTCAATAATTTCAGGTGAATTGGACACCATACGTTGTTTAATAGATGAAGGCCCATTGATAGATTCATGGATCCTCTTAGGAGGTGATTTGGTACAAGATGATTGTAATGGATTGGCACCACAAGATTATCTATCATCCATGCATGTCACTTGACCCTCCTTCTAGCACCAATTGTTGATAACTACCCAATCACAAAGACTCATTTTCATTTGGAATGGTAGTTTCCAACAAATATATGGGTTCAATTTGCCACTTAAATATTTTCTTTTAGGAAAGAGACTTAATCAATTAAGCTATGATCTAACTGATCCTAGATTTGCATAAAATAAAACCTAACTACTGATCTTATCTCAATTGAGAGAAAACATTAATTACACATGTAAATAAAATGATTGATCCTTTAGATTTCATAAAGAATTATTTATCCAAAGAATATTTAGGCACAATAACTATCACTACTAGGAATAGACGACAACATTTATATCTACACTTTATAATGATAGCTCCAATATGAATTGAAATTCTTCGTAATGCATAGTAATGAGAAACAACAATCTCATTAACTAACCCCAAAAAGAGTATCTACAACATGTTAGGAATAATCTTAGCATATAGATGATTTTCTTGATAACTATCAATTCTAATAACCAAACAAGAACATCAAATAAAAGAAGGTATGATAATTGATGAGCTTTTAAAAGAAAATCTTCAAGAAAATCAATTGTAAACACGTATACACAAATTATCATTAATCATAACAATAATATTAATGATTACCAGTGTATCTTCTATTTGATATGCAATCATTTGATAATTTCACAGAATATGGAAATAATTCTCATAAGACTGAAAGCAGCAAAATTTGCAAACAATTAAAAAAAATGTAGTTATCACAACTTCACATTGCTCATAAATGAACTCGTCAAAAGATAAGGTCTTCAAAATTTTATTCAAACTGATAAAAATAAATTTCCGAGTCTTCAATCTCCAACCCTCTTTCCATTTCTCAAATTACAATAAATATGAATTAAAGATCCAAAAACTAGGGACAATTTCCTTCTTTTTCATTAACTGATTTGTATAGGTGTCAACTTGATCATCTTTTTCCTCGGAGTCAACTTGATCTTCTAATTGATATCATAGAGAGATATATTCCTCTCTAGCAGTGCCTTCTTTGTTGACTTTCCTCTCTTGTTCTTGAATGCGAGTTTTCCATGGGGTAAATTTCTCCAATATTGGTGAAACCAAAGGTGGGTGTGGAATGTCTTCATTTATTTTACACCGATAGATTTTATTGGCAATTTCTTCATATCCTGATTTAAATTTTAACAAGAAAACATCAATGGAATTAAACCAATATGTTGGTCGGGTGATGAATTCCTTGACAACATCCACATTCTAGAAATTTAATTGTGTGATTCCATCTGTTCGTGAGATTATATGTGTATTTACATCTGCAAGCCAATTTTATAGGGGTATTGACCGACCAAGGAACTGAACATGGGGCATTTCATAATCTTCAATGATTTCTAGAGATAGACCCCATAGATCTAAACAAATCTTGCTAGTTTCTTTGATCAAATCTTGTGAAAATAAACAATTGATATGCCAAAAATCTAGTGAAGCTTGTATCTGTATTTTGTCTTCTTCAGTCATTATAGAGTAATCTTTAGGTAAATTGATTCCTTTTGTTTCCTGTTCCTTCAAATCATCAAAGGACCTTTGAGTTTCTTTTTGTTTCTTAGACTGTGTTTGAGATTCTATAGTAAATTGTAGCAATTGATCATGTTGTCCCTTGATTTCGTTTAGCTTGGCATAGAACAAGTCCTATAGAGAGGTTAATTTGTTATTTAACTCCATTACTTCTTTCTTCAATGTTTCTAAATTCTTTTTCTTGATTTTCAAATCATTTAATTGAGCTACTAGAATATCAACTTAGTTATCATGGATTTTTCTCATCTCCTTCTTCTCATCAAGAAGAACAACTAGTTGTCTACCATGTTTTGATTTGACATTATCTATTTAAGTTCTAAGTTGTCCAATGGTATCAAGAGATACCTTGTTTTCTTATGTGAGATGATCAATCAGAGTATGATGTTCTTTTGAGATGATAGTTTCTTGTAAACTCAATTGTTCTTGCAGTTCCAATACCTTTTATTTTTTCTTTTCTTTTGAGTAGAAAGTATGCTCAATGACCATTTCTTTTCATCAAAAAATTCCCCTAAGGCATCGGTAGCTTCTCCTGCAAACTCCTCTTCATTCAGATGTGAAACATTCCAAAGATGAATTATTTCCTATTTGATTTCCTCATTATGTGCAATATGTGTTTTCTTAGTTATCCTTTTCATGATGGTATGTGTTGTGTCATCAAAGGTGTAAGTATTCAATGATAGAACAATGTCTTAAATTGGTTGAATACTATCAAAGTCAAAAGATGTGGAAACTAGTCTTCCTGGAATGGAAGTGATGGGAGTAGTATCAATGGAAGATATAGTTGTAACAATTGTTGAATGACTATTCTAAGTACCAGTATTGGTATTGACCTCTACATTTACCTCAGTAGTTTCTACAAGGATCTGTGTTGTTTCTTTGTTCTACTCCTCTTCTCCTGTTACGTTGCCATGTTGATGTTGTTTTCCACCTACATGTTCGTTGTATAAGTATTTTGATCCTGCTTTGTCTCATTTTCAGATTTTTCATCCTCCTCTTCATTAACATTTATTTGTAAATTACCCTATTTCTCACTTTTTTCCTTTAAAAAAGATTTCTTCTATAGAATTGTCAATCAATAAAATCTTGAATTTTGGGGCTATTTCTTAGCTCATCAATTCATTGAGCCACTTCTTAATAATTTATATCTCTCTGGAAAATGATATCAAATGGGGCATCCTCATGATTGTATGATTTGACATTTTTCACCATCCTGCAATGTTTCTTGACAAGACTGATTGGATCATGTCTTTTGAAATTGCCTCGTGCTAAACAAATTGCTTCCTTTTTCTCTACTTCTTTCAAAGCATGTTTTGCATTCAACAAAGAGAAAATGCCCAGTAAAATTGAGAAAGATGGCCATAGTTTTTTATGACTCTTTAACACGGAAGCAACAATGACAACACCAATAGTTTGATATGCAATTTTTCTAAGTGCCAATCTATCTGGAACATATCTAGATAGAATATGAGGAGCTCCTTCACATCCATAAATCCTTATATATAAAAAACCATCATCAATAAACTAATCACCAATTTATTTAATAACATTGATAGCTTCTTGAGTAAACCTGGGAGTTGGTTGATTTTTCATAATCAAGTGTAGATGGATCATAAAGTGGTTGTAGATTTCATAGAAGAGATACCTACAGTTTATTGCCCATGTGTTTGAACAATGTATGTGAATAACTTCTTCAGAAGGAGACCAATTCCAGTCCAATAAGGGAAATGGGGTGACTGCATAGACAACATCTATTAAATATCCTGACATAAAGAATCCAGGGAAATACCGTGGGGGTTATCCCTACGATTTTTTCACCTCTAGCCTGATATTAACAGAGAGTATGTGAGCCGAGTTGAAGACTTCTCCTTTGAAAACCTCATGGATGAGGGGAACCCAACCCAATTTAAACTTAAAAGAATCATTTTCACCATAGAGGTGACATAGCATGATAGCTACTAGCATGGGAGGTTTCTTCAATCTTGGAATATGGTATATCTTGTCTGCTATAATTTTGAATGAATTGGAGTCATGTAACCATTCTTTGATTAAATTTGATTAAATCACCCATTTGCATTTCTTCCTTTTTAACCTCTTTCTCATTGAAACTATTAATTAAGTTATCCTCTAACAGACTTTGGGTGCATATGTCCTCTGGTCTGAATGACCCAACAATTTTCCAAGAACAATTCACAACAATACAAGTAGAAATATCAATGTGAGAGAGAATCCACCGCATCATGTCATAGTAGGGAATAATTGTTGGTCTGGCAGTTATCTTGTGCAAGAAA
This sequence comes from Picea engelmannii, assembly GCA_009831015.1. Taxonomy (NCBI): domain Eukaryota; kingdom Viridiplantae; phylum Streptophyta; class Pinopsida; order Pinales; family Pinaceae; genus Picea; species Picea engelmannii. Next base: position 191,899 of record ML814212.1, on the reverse strand, counting down.
GACTTCTTGATATCAACCAAGTCATCCGCATCAGAATCATATTCATTTGTAAAGTCTCCATCCTTAATGAACTTGTAAATTTGGCTCCATTCCATGTTGCATGTGGTTCCTATTTTGAAAGAGGTGTCTGAGAAGAATGTTGAATTCGGGTTCTTCTCAATCTATTTCCCCTCGTCCTTCTATTGTTGTGATTTTCCTTTCCTATTCATCTTGTTGTCGATAATACCTACAGAAAGAGATCCAAGGTAAGATTTTGAAAATAAATAGACTATGTTTTATTAGTTTTACCAATGATATAAACAACAAGACTAACTAGCAGAAGAAAACCGTGAAGAGTTTTGTGTACTTAAGACCCCTAAACTTGTACAATTAAGGTTAATTATCAAACCCAAATATGTTATATGAATTTATAACATAGTGGAATATAATGTTACGTGTGAATTTAGATTGTTTAATGGATTTTAATTGATCCTCCAATGCTTCAATAAATTCATTTAATTCCCATTAACTACATCATCATAATTATTAAATGAAGAAAAGACAGTTAAGTTATTCGAAATCATGAAGCAACATCCATAACCATGAACTAGCTCACTGAAGTTCCTTTTAAACCTTTAACCTTTTTAAGTGATAATGAGACTCGGGCCAGTTCAGTTAGGATAATCATTTCAATTATTGGACCTTAATCATAGGATTAATCACTTCACTAAAGCATTGGGAGACCAAGCTTCTTATTTGAAAATAATGAACAATGTGGATAATTTTGACTTGGTCTAATTGAGTCCCCGGGTCATCAAGAGATCGGAACACTGGGAGATCAACGAATTATTTTAAAAGGTTAGAACAAAAATCCAAATCCCGATTCTATTTAAGCAAATAACCGGGCCACCAAGAAATTGAAACACCAATAGACTTCAAAACAAGATTTTCTTCTTACATTATTTGTTTTTTATTAAAAGGGTTTATTAGGAAGTTTTTAATTGGACCAAAATAGATTCAAAAAGATACCAAATGGAAAATGACAAAAAAAAAAAAAAAATCCCAAAACCCAAAAATTTTAAGGGACCTATTATTATTTTTCAAAAAATTAAAATAATGGGTGGTTGTTGTATGGGTCACAACAAGTCCACATCTGGAAAAAAAATACAAGGTACACTGCAGTGAATCTGAGGTGTAACAGAGTCCACCACCTTTACCATCACCAGTCCTTTGAGCATCTTATGACATTAACTATGCCATCAAGTCCTCATACCATTCCACCTCCCACACACAACCTATGCTTCCATCTCCAAGGGACTAAGCAACATACCCCATTACACCATCAACATCCTTATCTACACATGTATTTCTTCTATCATCCTTCCATGTGGCCCTTTCTAGAAGGAAAATGAGTGCCTTAGTCAAAGACTAATAATATTCTACCACAAACTCCAAAGCATATCCTTCTACTACACCTTTGTACCAAAAATCAACTTCTCAGGTCAATTTATGGTCACACCACTGGATCTTTAACATATTCTTAGTGATCCACTCAACTCTTCATGATGAGCACTAAGGTCAATGCTTCTCCACTAGCCTTTCCATCCTTTCATGCAAATTCACTAGAAATTCTACCGAGAATATTTCATGCAAACACTCAAACAAGTATTTATCTTTGAATCTTTCCACATCTTCCCCTATGTAGGCACTTTCTTGAGAAGCAAATTCATGAATACTTCCATCAAGACAATCATGAATCTCAACCTTATCCATCCTCCACCACACTATTACTCTACATTTGTTAAGGTTTTGGCAGTGGAGCCGTGTTGTTAGTTGTATGCCGGACAATGAAAGAAGCTCAACAATGGCTTGGTGTAGTCTAGTGCACCAGCATATTCAACTTTCTAGGAGGAAGGAGGTTTCACCTTAGGAATGAATGATAGTTTCCATGTGATTAAAGTGTAGAGTTTTAAATATTTAATAGGGGTTGTATTCCATGACTAGTTCATTAGTCACATTCATTTAAACTCTCAGAACTTACATCCTTCAGATCAATTACAAGCACTTACATATTATCCAAATACAATAGGAACACAAATACATAAGAAAAACGATCATCCTCTATATTAGAAACATGAATGATATTACATAACTTTGATGTATAACTATAACGAAGAACTTATAACTCTCTAACTAGCTAGCATCTCTTTCTAACTCTACTAATTATATATGAAACTAGAGTGGTTACAAAATATTCTAGAATATATTGCGGAATCTTCCAATTGTTACCCACTCATACAGAATTTTACAAAGCTTCTACATATTTATAGACATACACAAAGGATTGAGAAAACTGGGTGTAGAAGATATATAAGATTCCTCAATATACATGTCCTCGGACTTTTGTAGAACTATGTACTTAGGATTCTATAGTCACATTGCTTCTATGAATTCATCTTATGTTGAACTCCACTCTATGTAAACACTTAGTCAAAACTGAGCCACAATGGAACTCTAATTTCCATTCACAAACTATCAAGATATGCATTGTTGTGTCCATGGTGCACTTGTCTCGAGCACCATTCTCCTTCTCAATATAGCTCACAAATCCCTTCTTCCATCTATTCCACCTTATAGTCCAATTCATAATGCTACAATTTGCTTTAATGGTGTCCTTACTACAACTCTTCAGGCCTCTTTTCACACCTTCAAGTTCACTGAACACATGACTACCACTTTTGTAGTGGCAATGTACCACCATAACTCCCCAAATAGCTATTTTTCCTATAAGATGGGCACACCCCAAGCCCGCCAAAACAGAATTTGGTGTCAAGAACTTACCTTGAATTGTATAGACAAGCCAGACCTCAACCTAGTCTTGATGCCATAAACTATGCACACAAGATTTATATGCCCTCCATTCCCACTGGACAAATTTGTAGCATGGGCATATAACAAGGAAAAGTGGAACCAGGAAAGGAAAACAAACTCTAGATAACACAAGCAATATCATGAGAATCAACCAAAAGAACTAGTTCTCCTATCGTCCATTCTCATAAAATGAACCTCTAATTGCAAATCGAGTGGTTGCTTCCTTCCAAGCCCAAGAGGTTTCCCTATTAAACCAACACACATTCCACAGTACAACCATCATGACATTCACTAACACTTGTGCTAGAGGAATGAATCGGGTAATTAGGATATGGTGCTTGCATATTAAATCCTTGTCTCATTGACTTAAATGCACGAGGGGACAAGTGTTAATGTGACAGGGGCTTGTCATCATTATTAACCTTGTCATGGGGAAACATAGATGAAACTTAGCTTTTAATACACAAATGTAAATAATAATAGAAATAATTTAAGGAATCAAAATTTTAGTGAAAAATTATAATAATAATATTATTATAACAAACAATAGTGAAGATATACATTCAAAGTAGTGAATTAAGCATTTTTTTATTCATTCATTTTGAAAAACTCTATCTCACTAAAGTTCTAAATTCATTGTTTAATTCCAAATTTAATAAAATATGTGTTCTTTCCTTATACAAGTTTATTTTGTAACTAGATCATTACTTATTTATAATATTAATGATGTGATGATACATACAACTCAAAAAATATCATTAAAGAACAATATTACTAAGGTTTATTTCATACGGCTAGTGTTCGAGAGTTCTTAGAAAAATTCTTCACTACTTTTGATGTTGATCTATGGACAATATCATGTAGATGAGTTTTTGTCTTTTTCCTTCATGAATTAGGGTTGGAAAAAGAAATTTTCAAAATCATTATAATACAAGATGATTGTGATTGAGTATGTTAAAATGATTATGTTGGTATGGAAATCCAAATTTGTACATATTGTGTAGATGATTCTATAGAAAATAAAATTTATAATAGTTAATGAGACTATATTATTACAAAATCTTATTATTATGAAGATGTAAATGAAAATATTTGTTATAATGTTTTATTAAAAAATTAATATTATAAAAACTTTAAAACATTGATAAATTAATGTTATCATTTTTTTTATAATTATGAAAAGTTTATTATATTATATTTAAAAGTGTATATTATTACAAAATCTTATTATTATGAAGATGTGAATGAAAATATTTGTTATAATGTTTTATTAAAAAATTAATATTATAAAAACTTTAAAACATTGATAAATTAATATTATCATTTTTTTATAATTATGGAAAGTTTATTATATTATATTAAAAAGTGTAGAAGTAAAATATATATAATGAGTTAGAATGTTACATAATTAATTTATATTGTAAATTTAAATTCAATAAAATATTATTGCAAAACTTAATAATTGTTAAAATGGGAATGGTAGATACTTGTTAAATCCATCAAGGATGTAGTTGTTATTCTTAAAATGGGTGGATGTAAAATTTAATGTCACTAATATTTTCTACACTTATTAGAAGTGTATTATACTTATTGCATAATGTGTTGGGTGTAGTAATAGTATTTAATTTTTTAATTTGGTTGGGATATTTAATATTTTTTTATTGTTAATTTGGTTATTATTATTTTTATATATTATTAATTTAATTTTTGTTTTAAATAAATCTTTTAAAATATATTTAAAAGACATGTTTAACATATATTTGAAAGATCAATTTTAATCAAATCTATTAATGTCAAAAGGTATAAATAATGTGAAACATTTAAAATTTAATGTTATCAATATTATAGTTTGTTTTTTTCCTAGTTGCTTTGCTATTCAATTGAATCTAAGACACCTTTCCAATTAAAATAGTCTTAGATTTATGTAATATTTATCAATTAATTACTAAATTCATTTGATATTTTTTATAGTTGATTAGAGTATGATATTTTTATAATTAATTTATTTTTTGTTAAGTTGATAAAAACAATAATAATTACAAATTGAATATTATTAATTTGTAATAATATTAATATTGAAATCTAATAACTATGTAAATTATTTATATTAACTAGATAAGATCAAAACTTACAAAGCCCTAATTAAAAGGAAAAAAAGATACTATATCAATAAAAGCCAAGAGCAACTTTTACAACTATACAAGTTGGATCCTAAGAAGTTTTGGAGCCAAATTCTAAAACACAATACTAAAGAAAATAATAGGATTCCCTTAAGGGATTGAAATTCCTACCTTAAAAGTCTTTACGAGTATTGTCCCTACAAAGGAAGAAGTTTTTTCTTTAGATGACATAGAGTTCGGGGTTAAGCGGCTCGCAAATGGGAAAGCTAAGGACATTGAAGGCTACCAAGCTGAAATTTTTAAAATCGGAGGGTCAATCCTTATCCCTCACATACACAAGCTCTTCAATTTAGCAGTCAAGCAGGGATGCAAAGCCTCATTGTTCCTATTTTTAAAAATGGGGATAGAAACATTCCTTCTAATTATAGGACCATTATGATTAGCCATATTTTAGCCAAGCTTTATGGAATTATTTTAGAAAAGAAGATTAGTCTTTGGCTAGAAAGTCACGGTAAAAGAGCTAAAGGCCAGGCTGGGTTTAGGAGATATCATTCAACTGTGGACCATCTTGTTACCTTTAGAATCATTGCAGAGGAGTTTCGCAATACTAAAACCAATCTTTTTTGTTGTTTTGTTGACTTTAGAAAAGCCTTTGACATGGTTCCTAGGAAAAGCCTTTGGAATAGGTTGGAAGAGATAAAAGTGCCTCTCGAGTTGAGGGCTGCTGCAATAAGGATGTATGAGAATGTTGTTGTTAAGTTTAAAAACACTAAGGGCTGGTCAAATGAGATTAACTACAATATCGGAGTCAAACAAGGTTGTCCATTGTCCCCTACCCTTTTTGGCATATACATTGACAAGTTAGAAGAATGCTTGGAAAAAGCAGATTGTGCCGGCCCTACTCTCATTGGTATAGTCATCAATCTTCTTCTTTATGCCGATGATATCGTTCTTATGGCAAGGAGTCCCCATGATCTTGAAAACCAACTAAGAATCCTCAAGGAATTTTGCTCCAATGTGGGTATCATTGTTAATACTGATAAGACTAAGGTCATGATTATTAAATCCAATAAGACCCCTTATGATACATTTATATATGACAACAACAAATTGCAGGAAGTGACTTCATACAAATATCTTGGAATTGATATTCACCACAAGCTCAATTGGAATTATAGCATTGAGAAAA
>ML814212.1:124624-181522 GCA_009831015.1 Picea engelmannii | reverse complement strand
GGCAGAGTCCATCCATCTGTTCCTAGTCAGGCCCGGCCCATATGTGGAAGGGATGGAGATGGGGATGGGAAGTTACGATAGTTGTACATTTAGCAACAGAACGGGGAGCACATTGCACGGCCGTCAGTCATGGCTAAAATGCACTCCAACATCAAACAAATAAGGAATTGATGGATCCACCAACAAAACAGTAGGTTAGTCGCAGCGAAGAAAACGTTAAAAGAAGCGGTTGCACAGCACTCATTTCGTCAAGAAAAAGACTAGGGGGCGGCTGTGCATAGGACGTTGGAAACTTCGTCCCTCTACCTATTTCCCATTCCAGCCGTCGTCATAGTCTCGGCGTGCGTGACTAGACTTATTTACAACCAAAGGGTCTCACGTGTCGTGTTGAGCAATTTTTCGTCTTTGTTCTAGTAGGGAGACCACGTTGCCTCTAATACGCCAAAACGGCCTGCAACGCGATACGTGGGAAGGCGGACCACATCGTTCCCGTGTCTGCAAGGCTGGCACGTTCTAGTAAGTGTCGAAAAACCATTAAACCTAGCAGACACTAGTAAAGGCCTTCCCCTCTCGGACTTGCCTTCACAAGGGGCCCCGGCCCCGGCCCTCCTACTTTCCTTTTCTTTAGGCCCCACTGCCTAAATGCCTAAATAGGATAGGGTCATATGCACCAGACCTGAGCTGGCCTCTCCTGCCATTTCCTTACTCAGTTGGCCCCTCTGCCCAATAAATTTCATCCGTCCACTTAGTATTTAAATCCACACAGACCTAAATATACGTAACACTAACAAAAACAATAATAGGTGGGTAGTACACCTTTATGTGATTATCCCTTTCTCCGAAAGCTTCCAGATCTTCTCGATTCGGTCTCTGAAACTCCCTTGAACTTTTCTTTGCAACTTCTATCTTTATTGACATTTTGGAAAATAATTATTGCTCGAGAATCTAACCCCCTGTGGTTTACTAATGTGTATTGCCCAGTCTTGGGACACCGGGTGGCATTATTAAATATCTTCAACTAATTTCTTGAAACTAATAATATCCTCAACACTGTATTTAAAAGAAAAAAACAGGTGAATGGCTCTAGCATGTTGATAAAGGAAAAGGAAAAAGGTGTAAGCTTATCCCACTTTTACGACATTTGTTATCCTAATCAGATGCCAATACCAACGCTGTTTTGTCATTTCCACAAAGGAGATTAGAATTTTGGTCCTCGTACAAAAGAAAGTGGCGATCACTTGTTATAGTGGTCCATCAAATAAGTGCGTCTTCCCCTTCGTCTCTCTTCCCCCATTTTGATTCTTATTTTTCCTTTTAAGGTTTTAAAAAACCACCATCATGTGAGGGTAAATATGTTAATTTTGATATCATCCGTAAACTATTTTATTATTTATACTGTGAAGAATTATTTTATTATTTATACGGTAAATTAATGTTTTGGGAATTTTACTTAATTTTAAATTAATTTATATATTAAAATTTCAAAAATAATTATAAAAATTAAATATATATTTATTTAGTGAAATAATTAATTTCAAAAAGTACATCTTTATATAATTTGCTTTCAATAACGCTTCAAAATTATGTATAACCCGTCAACAATAATCTCCATATATTATATGTTCCAAATTGTCCATAGAGTATGTGTGTTATAATATAAGAAAATTCCATTGTGTAACTAATTTAAAAGTTCGGTAATGCATTAATTTTCATTTTTCTCTTGCCATTTTGGATTTGCATTTAAAACAATGTGTATCTTACAATAAAATCTTTATTATGTAGCTAATTCAAAAGTTTGGCATTGCACCAATTCTCATTTTTCTCTTGTCACTTTGGATTTGCATTTAAAACAATGTGTATCAAATCTGGGAATAAATCCTACAATAAAATTATTATTTAAAAACTATGGATGCATCTTTTTGAACAAAATTCCTTCCACAACTTCATATGGATATATTAACCCACTTTATCTTTCAATACAAACATACTTTGTGAGTCAATATGAACAAACCTACTTAAAATTAATAATCAATTTTCATTTTTCTCTTGCCACCTTGGATTTGCATTTAAAATAATGTGAATATCAAATTTGGGAATAAATCCTATAATAAAATCTCTATTTAAAAACTATGGATGCACCTTTGAACAAAAATCCACAACCTTGCATGTATATATTATAACCCACTCTATGGGTCAATACAAACATACTTTATGAGTCAATATGAATAAACCTACTTAATATTAATAATCAACACCAAGATGAGGTGCACTTCCAAGGTGCAATGCATTGATGACTCTTATTTCATCAACTTAAGTTAATTGGACATTTCTTTTACGAGTCATATTTTTTTTTGCCGTAGGCTAAACATTCTACAAAATGACGATTTTTTCTGGGGATAATTACCCCGAAATCCGTCGAGAAATTGTTAGATTCGTTGATTTAAGTGATTATATCTATATATTTCGAGTGCCCCAGGGGTTTTTCAGCATGTTGAATCCATTTCTGCATTCAGAAATGGATTTTGAACAACAAAAAATAGTGATTCATGTAAATTTATATCGCCGGATTCAGGCGAAAAAAGCCATTTCGTAGAACAACTAGACGTCGTCTATTGTTTTTTTATATTAAGTCTTTTAGTTTTTTTATTAGAAGCATAGGGTATATATAACCTATATAGCCTTATTATAGAGGTACAACTTGAGTGAGCCTAATGGTTAAGAACATGTGTTTCCTCTTAAGAGGTCACTGGTTCAAATCTAGAGGGGAGTAGGACATGTACACCTCCATAGACTTTAGTAGTCAAATCGTTGTGGGAGGGGATCTCTTGTCTTACAAACAAGAGGGTCTCATACACAATTTTGGTGTCTGGCTTAGCCATGACCTTAAAATTACATCATCATCATGTTTATTATTATTATTACAATGTGTTATGTGTCCCTGATCAATAATGCAAGGATAAACAATATGACCAAGATAATCTATCTTTTAGAATTATTATTCTATGAAATACCTAACTTTTATAATTACTTTATTTTACGAAAATAGATTTTAGGTTTATGAGGCTAACACCCCTTGCCCCCCGTTAATCTGAAAGATTATTTTTACAAATGCCAAATTCTTCTATGAATATAGTGAATTTTGTTTTACCAAGTGGTTTGGTGAAATTACATTAAGTTTGATCTTTAGATGGACAATATTGTGGCTTGATGATGTCATTGTTGATCAATGTTCTTATGAAGTGATACTTTGTGTCGACATGCTTGGCCTTAGAGTGAAATATTGGATTTTCAACAATCTTTATTGTTGAGTAACTGTCAATAAATAAAGTAGTTGGTGTTTTGTGAGTAGCACTAAGATCCTATAAAATCGTGCGTAACCAAACAATTTCACAAGCTACTTCCCAAGTTGAGATGTATTATGTCTTCGCTGAAGAGTTTGCCACTGTAGCCTACTTTTTAATTCCAAGATATTGTTGTTGAGCTCATATTCATTAAATAACTTGAAGTTGATGCTCTATCATCAATATCACGTACAAAATTTGCGTCTGAATATCTAACAAGTGTAAAGTTTTCAATACTCTTATAGAGAAGACCATAATCCTTTGTACCTTGAATGTACTTGAGGACCCTTTTTGTTGCATTCTCTTTAGGTTCCTACATGAATCTATAAAGAATGCTCACTGCATATGACAAATCTGGACAAGTATTTGTCAAATAAATAAGGTTTCCAATCAATTGTCTATATCTAGTACTATTCACCAATTTGCCCCCTTCAAATTTTGAATCTTTTAAATTTTGCTCCATAGGTGTAAGAGAGGGTTTGCAATTCTCCATGCCAAACTTCTTTAACAATTTTGTTGCATACTTGGTTTGACTAAGTAAGATTTGATGAGGTTCTTGAGTATCTTCCACTCCAAGATAGTATTAAAGTGGCCCCAAGTCAATTGTTTTGAACCCTTTTTGAAGTTCATTTTTAACCTGTTTGATGTGGACTTTATGATTCCTTATAATGATTACATCATCAACATGGATAATAATGACCACCAAGTTATGACCTTGCATCTAGAAATACAAAGTATTATTATATTCATTGCGATGAAAACTAACATGACTCAAGTATTCAGCCATTTTGGCATACCCTACTCTTGGAGCTTGTTTCAAGCCTATATAAAGATTTGATCAATTTGCAAACTTTATGTTCTTATCCTTCAACTTCAAATCCAAGATTTGAATCATGTAAACTTCTTCTTTGAAATCAACATTAAGAAATGCATTTTTACATCTATTTGATGAAGTGTCAACCTATGTTGTGTGGCCAAGTTAATTACCATTAACATAGTTACTGACTTCACGAGAATTATGACCTCAAAATGAGAAATCTAGCCCTAAAAACCCATATTTTTTAGTCAAAAACACCAAAATCAAACCCTGAATAAAAAAGTGGTGCTATCAGTAGCACCTTATTACCACCTTTTGCAACCACGACATTAACATCCTTGTAATATTGCCCAAAAAAAACCTTAAAATCAACCCCAAATTGAAAAGTGGTGCTAATAGTAGCATTATTTTATCAAATTTAAAATCAAAACTTCTTTGAAATCATGGGCTTAACAATTGGTACCATTGCAACCAAAATTTTGGAATCAACCCCCGAATCGAAAAGTGGAGCTACCAATAGCAACCCCCTCTTTTTGGGGGGGTAAAATTACAACTTTTTTGAAATCATGGCCTTGACCACTGATATCCTTACTTGACCAAAATTTAAAAATCAACCCTTGAATCAAAAAAAGATGATATCAATAGCACCCTCTTTTTGGGGGGCTTAAAATTACAACATTTTTTAAACAATGGCCTAAAAGTATAGTATTGTTTCAAGCAAAATCATTAAAAAAGAAAAAAAAAACACTGAAAAAAGTAGGGGAAAAAAAACAGAAATAAAAGAAAAAAAAAATGAGAGAAAAAACATATATTATAAATATTTTTTAGGAGTACATTTTAAGTAAAAACACAATAAAAACATATTTAAAGAAATAATGAAAAAGATACCAGTTGTTAAGGTCGTGATTTAAAAAAAAAAATGTACTTTTTGTTGGCATGTTTACAAGAAGAGCGTGCTTGTCATTGATGGCAAGAACAACAACAACGATGGCATGTCTACAGGCAAGAACAACAACAACGATAGCATGCTTACAGTTATTGATGGCAAGAACAACAACGACGAAGGTATGGTTACAGGAAAGAATAGTAGCGACGTTGGCAGGTTTACAATTGGGAGACAACAATGGAAAACATGCAGGCAAGGAAGATCAGCAACGATGATGGCATGGAAAGATCAGAAGTGTAACAATGAAGAGAAGCAGTGATCATTGGATCCCATTCAGAATTCCCGATCACTGTCAGATCTGAATCCAGACATGAGGAGCACAAAGATGGAGGATAGATCTCAGGCGTTAGATCCGAGCGCAGGGTCCGACCATCGTTGGATCTAGGAGAACTTGCACGTTCTTTAAAGTGATAGGAGAAGCGAGCTTACAAAATCCCGAAAGCAGGAGGACCGTCCATCTTCGGGTAGGACACGTGGTCACAGATCAACATTTCATTGACTGGAAAGTCAAAGGAAGGAGGTGCCCTAACCTTTCAAAATCGTGAAATGTGAAACCACGATTTAATCTAAGTCATTGATCAAAGGGAGATCGTGGACCGTTGATCTGACTCCATTTTAGAGTTTCGGATACCGGGAGTTGGAGGTGTCAAGGACACTCACGACAAGAATGATGAAATCACGAAATGTGAAATGTTGAAATACCTTCAAATCATTTCGGGGTTAGTGACTTGGAGTGTCGAAACACTTCATCACAGAAATGTCGAAACGCCGAAATGCGAAACGCTGAAATACATTCAGATCATTTCGGGGTTCGTGACTTGGAGTGTCGAAACACTTCATCATAGAAATGTCGAAACGCCGAAATGTGAAATGCCGAAATACCTTCAGATCATTTCGGGGTTCGTGATTTGGAGTGTCGAAACACTTCATCACAAAAATGTTGAAACGCTGAAATGCGTTTTCGAATAAGGCTGTGGTCACAGCCAGTGGTCACATCTGTGGAAGATGGAGGAAGGAGCTAGTGAAACCAAGCTACATTTCGGTGATCGCAACTTGGAGTGTCGATACCCTTCATCATAGGAATGTCGAAATGCGAAATTGCGAAAGCGCTTTATGGATAAGCGCTTGGTCACCGTCGATGGTCACATCGTCGAAGAGCTATAGAGAAGAGCTCGAGGAGACAAGCTCCATTTCGTAGTTTGGGACATGGAGAGTCGAGACGACTCTTCACAGAATCCCCGAAACTCGAAATACGAAATGCGTGTTCAGAATTGGCCCCTGGTCATAACCTATGGTCACATTAACAAAGGCTAAAGGGAGGAGCTAGCACAAAGCTAATCTCCATTTTGGAGATCGCGACTTGGAGAGTCGAGATGCCTCACAACAGGAATTGTCGAAATGCGAATCGCGAAAGCACCTTCTGAACAGGCGTGTGGTCACCGCCTGAGGCCACATGTGAAAAGAAAGGTGAAAGGTGCCAAAGGCATAAGGCTCAAGAGGTTCACAGTGTAACTGCCAGAAACCACTGATTGTTTCTACACAGAAAAATCAAAGAGGCCTCAGTGTGATTTCCAGAGGAGTTGAAGAGTCTCAAGGTATCTTCCAGTGGAATGAAGACTATTCATAGAGGCAATTGACAGATGGAAGAGCGTTGAAGCTTGTAACCACAACATAGAGGATGAGCTCAACTATGATAGAGAAGACGAAGAGTCTCGACTGCTAGACAGGCTAAGGAATCTCAACATAACACCTAGTGATGATGAACACATGGGAATAACTACCAGAAAAGCTGAGGAATTTCCATGATGATTAGGAAGAGGACTCGACACAAGGAGAACATGCAGAATAGAGAGAGTGTGTTGATGCTCGAGGGAGTGAAGCGGTGGCAATGTGGAGTGGCAGTGAATATCCCGATGTGGAGAACAATGGCGTGGGGAGAGCATGCAGAAGCATTGCGCATATAGCATGCACAAGGTGCACAGAGACTTGAGGAAGGCAGAACAAAGAAGAGATGAGTGCTGTTGTTGAGAGGGATTCAGGCGTGTAGAAGCAGGCAATGTGCAGCAGCTGAAATACACAGAAGAGGAATGGTGCATTGAATGGACATGGTGCATAGAGCATAAAAGGCAGAAGAGAAGAAAGTACAAGGCATGTGTGCAGGAAGACAGTGAGGCAGACAGAGCAGGGTAGTGTAGCAGAATAGTGATGAGACGGGTAAGCCATTAATGAACATTATATCACTGTAATAAGTTTCAGTATCAAAGATTGATATTTCAGGGTGGTTGGGAGGTGCTAGGGAGGACTGTTGTCCTCAAAGGTTCAAGTGGGTGCTTGAACACAGGGAGTTGTAGCTTCCATCTGGTTGTAGCCAGAGAAACCAGGGTGGTAGGGTGGTGCAAGGGAGAACATTGGTTCTCTGATATACAGGTCGGTGCCTGTGTAACTGGAAGTTGGTGCTTCCATCCAGTTGGTGCTGGAACTCTTAGGAAGTTGGTGTTGGAACTCTTAGGGAGTTGGTGCTTCCTTCTAGTGGGTGCTAAAGAAACCAAGGAGTCAGTGCTTCCTTCTAGTGGGTGCTAGAGAAACCAGGGAGTCAGTGCTTCCTTCTAGTGGGTGCTAGAGAAACCAGGGAGTCAGTGCATCCTTCTAGTGGGTGCTAGAGAATCCAGAGAGTTGGTGCTCTTGGCAAGTAGCAGCTTGCAAAACAGAGGTTCTAGCCTCATTATGAGTTGATGCTCATAAGTATGATAATGTACAGAATGTAAAGATTACTTATCATATAAAGAAGAAGAGGTTTTTACCCTTTATGGGTTTCCTCAGGAAATAGATGTCTCTGTGTATCTCATATGTGTGAATGATGTTGAATGTTCTATTGCTTACTTTCCTGCATTATTGTGATCATCATTGAGAGTTCTGTAATGAATTTAAAATGAGCATAATTGTTTAAGCTCGGTAACAACTGATTCACCCCCCCCCCCCCCCCCCCCCCCCCCCCCCCCTCCTCTCAGTTGTCCAACACTTTTAGCCTTGAAAAAAGAGGGGGAGGGAGAGCTACTAGGATCTCCATTTTTAGATTTGGAGGTTGATTCTAATATTTTGGTTGCAACATTATTGGTTGTTAAGTCCATGATCTCGAAGAAGATGTTTAACTTTGATAATAATAAAAAATAGTGCTATTGTTAGTGTCACTTTCCAATTTGGTTTTGATTTTAAGGTTTTTGTTGGAAATATTACAAGGTTGTTAATGTCATAGTTGCAAAAGGTGGTAATTTAAACCCTGGAAAAATAAAATGGTGCTACGAGTAGCACCACTTTTTGAAATGGGTAAAAGTAAGCACTAAATGTGACCTCAAAAAATATAAGAACTCTGAAAAGTTCTCTTCAAGTTGATAACAATGTTCATTTTGATTGTATTCCATTTCTTGGTGCAAATGTTTCTTCACAGTGAATGCCTTCTTGTTGACCAAAACCTTTAGCCACAAGTCTTGCTTTGAACTTATCAACTTCATTATTTGACTTATACTTGATTTTGCGAACCCATTTGCAATCAATGGGGTTAACATATGTTAGACAATCAACAAGTTTCCATATTCCATTTGCAATTATTGAATCATATGCATCTGCCATAGCTTGTTGCCATTATTTATGTTTCATTGCTTCTATAAAAATAATTGTTTCTTTGGAATCACGGATAATTAAGGAAAAATTGGATTGAGATGGATGGGAACTTCTAGTCCCTATTTTGTTTTGTTCATATGGGTGAACATCTTTGAGAAGTTGTGTGAGCCATTTTGGTCTACTATGTTGTATCTGTGTCAAAGTTTTTGCACTTGATCCAACCTATGTGGGAGAAGAATTGTCATCTAAAGAATTACCTAACTCTTGATCATTCATGTTGGGGGATAAGTTTTTTTCAATCCAATTTGGTTTTCTTTGGTGACTTTTTTTATCCCGAGTTACCTTTTCTCTAAGTGACTAAGGAGATTATCAATCTCTTATGCAGTTTGACTTTCAATTTCATCAAAGAAAACATCTCAATTGATATAAATTTCCCGCTAGATAGAAAATTATAGCCTTTCTTTTCATTTGAGTATCCAATGAGTATGCATTTCATACTATGATTTTCCAACTTAGTCCCTTTTTTCTTTTGGAACTAAGGCATATTAAGTGGATCAAAAAACTTGAACATAATTAATTGAAGGCTTAGTACCATACTGAGCTTCATATGGAGTGATTCCACCTAAGGCTAATATTGGTGATTTGTTCCTTAGATAGACAGTTGTATGAAATGATTCTACCCAATATTTTGTATTTAACCCCTTAAAATGTAGCATAGATCTTGTCGTTCCCATGAGAGTTCTGTGCATTCTTTCAGTGACCCCATTTTATTGTGGAGTATAAGAGTTTTTCAACTACCTTTAGACTCCATTTTTCCGTCAATAGTCATTGAATTCATTTGAAGTGAACTCACCGCCATTATATGTCCTTTATGTGGCAATCTTTTCTTTAGTGGAATTTTCAACGAAGCATTCAAAATGTATGAACTTTTCAAAGGCATTCGACTTATCCTTGAAAAACTATACCCAAGTCATCCTTGTAAAATCATCAATGAAGAGAATGAAGTATTTGCATCCACCTAAAGAAGATTCCATAGGACCACAAATGTCACTATGTACAAGTTGAAAACATCTGTTTTCTCACCATCTACTTGTGAGAAAATGATCTCTATTTTGTTTGCCTACTTTACACTTAGAAATTTCCTTTTTGGAAAAAGGAAACCCTTTAACCATCTCCTCGGATTTAAGTTTACTTAAGCTTTCAAAGTTCAAATGTCCAAATATGTAATGCTATAATCCTAATGAGCTAGACGATAAATTTGTTGATGTTGCAAAATCCTACTAGCGAGGAATGATTGTGCCTTGTATTTATAGAAGTGTTTCATGTTCGTAATCCTTCATTAGTGTTTTGAAATTGTGCTTTACTGAATTGATTTTGATACCAAAGACAACAATTTTTTTTTAAGGTTGAACATACCAAACATTGGAAAGTAATACCAATCCATGGAAGAGAGAAGTGGAGTGAACCTTTTCCTTGAGGAGTATGGGTTGTGTCATCTGCCAAATAAATTGGATTAAGTTGCATATCATGATATGTCCCTTTTTTGTAATGTGTATCTTGAGTATCCCTTGTATCAAGTATCTAATCATCTTCATAATTATTTTTCATCAACTTGTTGGTGGCCACTGAATCTATAAAATCTAACTCGTTATTAGTTGTGAACACATATTCAAAAGAAACCTCTTAATTATCTGCATACTAAGTTGAAATTGAATCATGGACTTCGAATATTGTTTTGAGTTGCAAGTTTGCTTATTACTGGGAAAATTTTCATTTTTATTTCTACATTCTTTTGCATGATGCCCATTGTGAAAAGATCTTTTGCACCTTGCTTGATTCATATACTGAACTTTACCTGACTAGTTATTGTTGTTAGGAGTATCTTGAGATATCTTAACATATTTCTGATTTTAATTGTTTATTCCTCTTCATTGGCTTCTACCACAGTCATGACCGTGATTAGAAGATGGAGTTGGATTGTGCTAATGAGTTTCTTGCATTATTGAATCTTCCTCTTCCTCATGAAATTTTAGTGTATGTGTCTCTTCTTTGGAACTTCCTCATTTTCTTAAGTTGATAAAAATAATATATCCTCTTGAGTTTTGCTTCTTACCAAACTTTTTGTCGTGTTGGACCAATAAGTCACTAAGAGAATAAAAATTTTGATTCTCAAATTTAATAGTAATTTGTAAAATTTCCGAGAAATGTTGTTAAGAAGAAGGCAAACCATTAAACAAAATTGAAGTCATGAAACTTTTTTCCACATTTTACTTTTTCCTGCCTAGTATTTATCAATCGAAAGATGTACTCCAAAACATCTTCCCCTTCAACTAACCCTCAGTAAGGAGCTTCATTTGGAGATCAACCCATTTTGATTCAGATTGAGTATTAAACATTTTGTTGGAATTTTTCCATGCATTCCAAGTATTAGTTGCATTTTCAATGTGTACAAACATTTCATAAGTGATAGAAGACTTTAAAAGCGCGAGTGCATTTTCATCGTTCAATTCCTATTTTTCTAATTCTCTAGCATCAATGGGCATAATAGGAGCTTTATCACCATTGCATACATCTTTCCATGACTCATTATAGATTAACATGCTTTTCATATGACAACTCCAAGACTTATATTCTTGGGTTCATCCAATTTAT
This sequence comes from Picea engelmannii, assembly GCA_009831015.1. Classification (NCBI taxonomy): domain Eukaryota; kingdom Viridiplantae; phylum Streptophyta; class Pinopsida; order Pinales; family Pinaceae; genus Picea; species Picea engelmannii. The sequence continues at coordinate 170,148 of ML814212.1, read as the reverse complement.
TGAAATCGGTGAATAGATTTATCAATTTAGACATGGTGAGTTATTTAACAACTGCATACAATCAACAAAGAATATTATGCATTAAGCACAAGAGATACTACATACGCCACAAAAAAGAGTTATAGGGGATTGTCCTTGACCCTCTTATAGCCTAGATGAAAGAAGATGTTAATAGAGTATTTTACTTAACTCGTATTAACACTTCAATCACAAGTTACAAATATGCTTCAAGCTCATCAAACTTTTAAAATTTGATGCAATAGTAATTTCTTCAATAAATATGGATATTCCCCCCAGCTTGAAGACGAATTTGTCCAATCCTTCAATTATAATATGGAATAAATAAGCCCCCTCTGAACTAGAGAAGACTCCAATCCTTTATTTTTTGAATAATGAGTTCAAATGACAATATGAGTACCATGGAATCCTTCAATAAAATGTTCCTTCACTTGTCTTTGACATATAGGGATCTACTTCATCATAGAGGAAAAGGGGTGATAAATTCCACAATATTTTCCATAATGTTTCACTTAAAGAAATTAAGTGCAAAATTGTAAACATCTTGATCCATAAATAATGGACTTATACCCCACTCACTTCACCAACATAGATACTATGAGGAAGTGTATTTTTGAACTATGTATTTTTTTTCTCAATCTTACATAAAGAGCTCTAGCTTCAAAAAGGCTATTAGGCCTCTGTTATTGATGAAATTCTGAGTGCAACACTAAACTATGTCTTCCAAATGGCTACTAGGCCTTTGTAGCTTGCACATAACAACTAGCTTGCAATGTACAACCAGACATGTCTTTGAGTTTTAGCTTCTTGGTTGTTAATCACCAAACAAGCATACAAGGCATGGCTCTGTAACAAAAAATTCTCTAGCTCTAGCTCTACCTTCAACCAACAATAGGAAGAAAAGAATGACTTTCCGGTCAATTACTTCATTGCTTGGATTTATTATTTGTAATGTCAAGGTAAAATATCAATTAGAAATTGCACATGAATGGTTGCTCCATATCTTCTACTCACTTGATATTATCCTCTATCATATGAAAGAAGAGCTATATTTACTGCTTAGTTATCATTCTAAGCACCTCTCCTTCAAAGACTGTGAAAGTGCTAGTGGGCAAGCTAACACTATGTGAAACCAATATAAACCCTTCACTATTGTATAAGAGATTTTGCCTACAATTATGGAAATGTTCCTTTAAGCTTGCAACCTGATTTGATGTGTATAGAGTAGGGACTATTTCTCTTATACAAGTGCCTTTTTCACTTTTTTTTTGAAGGCATGGGTGATCAACCATGGATTGCAAGTCAATAGTCTTTTCAACCTCTATAATATCTAGTCTTTGAATATCTCCACTTCTTTAGTGAACTTGAATCCACCATCGAATAGTTTGTGGATTCATGAGCCTATGTGAAATGAAGGGATGATTTTACGGATGTAAATTTATATTAAAATGTAGAAACATGGACTAATCTTACCAGTCCTTAATATGAAAAATGTAAAATGTTTGGCGATAGAGTTGTAAAAATATTCAAATTTCTAAGGATTTTATATAGTTTCTATAAACTTTTGGTGATTTTTAAGGTAAAACATATTTATTCTATGGAATTTCGGCGAATAGTTTTTAGAAAAAATGGAAATTGACGAATCGTTTTTTGGGAAAAACCATGGAAAATTAGCCCATTTGTGAATTTTGTCCCCTAAAATCGTCTATGGTGAAATGGTTGAATCCTTCAAAGACTCACATGGTACTATATCTAAATATTTATCTTTCTCCAAACAATTCCCATTGAAAAAATTATACTTGTGTCTTTAAGTTGTGGGGAGCTTAGGAATTGCTACAGAATTATCCATGGAAGGCATGCTTCTGCACACACATGCCATAATTTTGGAATTTGTTATGGCATTTAAATATTTTTCTTTAATGATAAACTAGATGAGCCTCCAATCCAATGTTCCAATAAAGAGAGAGATGCCCACCAGGTCACGTATGATTGTGCGATGTATGTGGAGCTTTCTCTGAGATGCGGATGTAGTCGTACAACCTTGCATGACCTTCCACTCTGTAAATTAACAGTTGTATGGTCCGAGTGAAGCAAAAAACACACAAGTAGGTATAAAATTGACCTAGGGAAGAGGAATTATATTATGGGGATGAATAAGAATGCCTAGGAATTCAACCTAGGCAAATGAAATCAGCCCATACAATATGAAATCGAACAAAGCAATATGGAATCAAGATAAGAAAATGTGAAAATAATCAGGGAGAGTGGAATTGACTTAAGGAAAATAATTGTAGTCTGGAGGAGTGAGAAATTCACCCAACATATAGAATTAAACCAAATTAGAAACTCCCTCTATAATAGTTCAATAGCTTTGTAATAGCAATCATTGATCTTTGAGATTGGATGTGCATTCAATGGAGTAGATTAACTCGTTGTTAGATTTCATCACTTTCTAATGGAGAATAAAATTCTAGGTGCACTTTATAGAGTTATAGCTAGGAATGGGTTCTCACACCATCAAGAAAACATAGGCAACAATTAAATACAAAGGATTGCTTCCAATAACTCACATATCGAGTCGAATGCAGGATTTAACATTGATGCCACATATGTTTTACGATAACAATCCATTGAATGCAACTGCATATGAAAATCCATTACATAATGATAAAATAACACACATAATAAATCCATAAATTTTAACCTCGAAACCCAAATGGGAAAACCATCTTCAAATGGTTATTCAACTTTCATTTATACAATCTATGGTTATAATGTTGCTAATGTTCTCTGTGCATCCTTACCTCCTTGGCCAAAAAAGACCTTTGAGAATAAAAAGACCATAAGAAATAGGGATATCTAGGGTAATGGTAAGATCAATAGGCATGACCCCTTCATTTCTCATTCCCCGTCATCTTCTCCTCTCCTCTCCTATTTTTCTTTCTTCTTTTTTTCCCTCGTTGTCTCATTCACTTTTACATTTACATTGTCTTTTACATACTTTACTAGCCTTCATTAATTTTTGAACTAACTTGCGGGTACTGAGTCTTACAATCATTCATTGGTTTGAATCCATTTTGGATCACACCTCCCCATTGAGAGGCTTTTTCATCTCCAAAAGCTCAAAGGAAACCAATCTGGATCAATGTACCTTTTGTTTGTTTCTCTAGGACATGGCTCTAACTATGGCTCCTAGTTACAACTCTAACTCTGACTTTGGATCTATCTCATGTATTTAGCAATTGGCTCTAGTCTTACCTATGGATATGGCTCTGGTTGTTCGCTCGCTTGTTTCCATAATAAAAAAGTTTGCTCACTAATTCTATGCTCTGAGCAATCCATGGTATTTCTTAAGGATTCAAATATTATACCTATGTATGGTATTCTAGGAAACTATTTTGGATTGAAAAATCATACATATAAATATGTAGGATAATATTAATAAAAAACATATAATTACTATTAAAAATTGTAAAATTTGCCAATATTATCAATTTAATCATAATTATGTAAAAAATGAGAATTTTTTTTAACCAATTGGTGAATATATTTTTTCAGAGAACAAACAAAAAATAGCCAATTGGTCAAAGTCGCCCCTAAAAAATGCCTTGGGGCAATATTCAAGTTTGAACTCTTCACTTAGAATTCATTTCCATCTTCATCGTGAAAGTCTCTTGCATTTTCAAATTTGGAGATGGTCTATCTCAGCAACCAATGAAGGCCAAGTTGAATTTCGGTCTCCTTTTTCAATGCGACCCCAACAAGTTATGTCATCTGATGCAAGAGCATCGTAACCCCCCCCCCCCCCCCAAGTCAAAATCGAAACTTTTGAAGCTTCCAAAAGGCAGTGTGGCCATGAGGATGAGATTTCCTTGGATTCGATTGAGTTGTTAATAATTTGTTGTGATATCCTAGTTTCAAGGGATTGTGAGTGATATTAGAGATCAAATCGGATCCTTTGAATGATATAATCCTTATTATATTCATTGTTATAAATTGTAGCTTTCGTTCCTTTGTAGGGAGAGGCCGACAAAATGTAAGATCAGACCAGGCCCATAGAGGCCTTATCATGTAATTGAGCTCGATCTGATTAATGTAAATTGTGTATTTTGGTGTACCCTCGAATGTTATGTTATGTTCAAACCTATGTGTGTATTAGCTATGAAATTTAATGAGTGAGAGGTGACAACTTGTTGCAGGTTTGTTGCAGGGTCAATGGCGAGGAAGAGTGTATTCCAGCGAGGAGGAAGACTCATTGTTGATCACCATAAGGATCAATGGCGATCCATTAAATTGATATCACAAGACTAATGAAGAGATCTAGACATCCATCAGAGGAGATCTAGAGAAGATCTAACCATTCATCAGGAAGTGTCATGAGAGCCTGATTGAAGCTAGAAGTTCTAAGGAAGGACACTCTGAGAACTAGATCTAACCATTCATCGGAGTAGAGAAATAACAGTCTAGATCCTTTTGGATATCGGACATCGTAGGAAGAGGTGAAGTCTCGAACCATTTCGACGACCCAACGTCCGATACACATGGCGATCATTCATTGAAGGGGAAGATCAATGGATATTGGAGGCACAATGGAAGTGTGGAGCATCAAGATCTAACCGTCCATTCACCAGAAGATCGACGACGTAGAAATAGATCGGATCAATGAAGGCACTCGAGAGTTAATGTCTTATATCGGACAAAGAGAAGACCCAAGCACAGAGAGAAGTTTGATGATCTAATTCGACATACATCAAGATATGTATGAAACCGCTCGAGGATTGACACGTGGCCCACTCAGAAGACGACATGTGTCAATTTCCATTCAAAATTGGGCGTGGGAAAGTCACAGATCAGCATGACATGTGGAAGCCTAGTTAGCAGTGACACGTGGCAAGTCCTCATCAACAAGTCCATGTGGTTGGGTGCCACGTCACACCGGATCAAGTCCTTGGTAGTGTGTGGAAGTTGAAATATTTCGGTGGTCCGGTGATAATGATCCTCAGGCTTATATCAGGATAATGGTTAGCCCACGGTTTTATTAAGTTTGGGTTAGAAGGGAATCATCGATCCAAAGTTAACCCACAAGATCGAGGGTTGATAAAGTGTCGAGATTTCATATCCTTCACCTGGACCATTGATCATTTCATTTGATGAACGGTTGACGTTATATCACCCAACGTTTGTTTTGTTTTCCATTGAAAATTTATGTTACATGTTATTGTTTCGATCTGTGCCCAAGGTTCCATCTTGAGGTCATATGGAGATGATCGACAGACCTGTGCGAGAGAACGAAGTTCCTATGAACTTCACAGAGGAGAGTTTTTTGAAGGTGTTGCCGAAGCTATGGCGAGATTGAGATGAATCTAGGTTGTAGATGGAGGTTTGTTGTTATGGATGAATATTCAATTCATTGTGGGCCGGAGAACCCACACGTTCAAGGATTGAACCTATTGCACTCACGGATCTTCGGTACCCAAGAATTGGTTATTCATCACCATCATGTAAAATTTCCACAAGAAATTGTGTGGTTTCTTTCCTCTGCTATGACCAATTGCTTCCTGGCATGGAAACAATTATCTATGACCATGTCAATTGAATGACTACCTTGCATATCCCTACAATTTGGTTGCAGTAAGAGTCTTGATCATTGGTAACTTGGTTCATTTGTTGGTTAGTCATTCTTTAACCAACTTGCAATGAAATAAATGTCAGCCCATGCTTGAGATCCTTCTATTCTCTCTTCTTCTTCCACCAAACAATTATTTTCTTCATTTGTGAGGCTAGCCTCTTGTGCTACTACAACTCCTTGGACGAGTTATTCTCCTTAGCATAGATATGCAAGAAATTTTTCATCCTCTTTACTCTTCACTGTCCAAACGCTTCTCTTTGTTGTGCATTTTATGGTGTGAAGCTCTAGATGAAGTCGCCAACAATTTTTCTCCCAATGTCCACTTAACTTGTAGTGGTGGAAAAAGTTCTTGTTTCTACTACATGGATTTATTTACATACTCCTCCTTTCCATGTGCCTCTAAGTTCATTGCTGGATTGGAGAAGTCTTCTTTCCATTCCTCCTCTAAAATAAACAATCTGACTTGTGGCATGTGGCATGTGGCTTGCTTCTCCCAGCAAGATGCCACCTGATGACCTTTCTTCCCACAAAATGAAAATACCTTTAAGTCCCAATAGTTGGAAGTGCTATGGCCTTTCTTCCCACAAAATGAGCATACCTTTGAGTCCCAATAGTTGGCAACACTATGGCCTTTCTTCCTACAACAATGACAAATGAGGAATTCTTTGTTTGATGTAGAACTCGTGGTCTTCTTCTCCTTCTTCCACTAGTTAATAGGATTTTCACTTCTTATAATTGTTTGAAAAGGATGAGTCTTTGAGCTCTTCTCATCACTTCCCTTTTGCAATCCACCATAAGAAGGTTGAGGTGGTAGTGGGATACCACCTTCATGTACTACTACTCTTTCTTCCGATGAGCAGGCTAGCTTTGTCATGTATTTTTCCTTCACAAAAATGGTCTTCATGGTCATGGGCCTTTCCCCTCTACCATCGAAGCCTAGGCCTTCATGCTTGACCCTTGGTGTAACTATAATGGGGCTTAGGATTCCTTGTCTTCTCTTTCCTAGCCCTTTTTCATCTTATCCCATTTTCTTTAAGAATTTTGATCCAATGCATATAGTATGCTTTTCAACTTCACTAAAATGATCTTGCAAAAAGTCAAAGGAATTTGATCTTATCATAGTTGTCTCGGTCATGGAGATGGCCTTGACAGTGGAAATGGAAGGTGGATTTGCTTCACTGGTATCTCGAACAACGACATGTATATTTGCTAATGTGTATTCCTTCATTTCCAACTCTTGGTGTAGTTGATCCATCATCTAAGTGAGCATGTCCTCCTTTCAGTTATCCATCTGTATTACCTTCTCTCCCAATTGCACAAGTTGCATGATGTGATTGTCCCAATCTTCCATAACCACAGTGAAGGGGTCTTGACATTCATCAAACTAGTTCTTTAGTAGTGGAAACAACCTTATCGAGATATCAAGGTTCTTCTTTGTCTCCCTCATCCTCTAGTTGAACATCTAGACCTATTCCTTCAAGTTCTTGTTCTCTTCCTGAAGCTAAGCATTGATGGCCCTTAAGTCTTCCAACCTCTCTCTATTTGATTTACCCATGCCAAGTCTGTGTTCTATTCAAATTTTTGATAGAAACATCACAATCAAGGATTCAATTGCTTTGATACCTTATGATTCGTAAATAAGGGACTTATAGCCCACTCACTTCACCAACATGGATACTATGCGAAAGTGTATTTCTAAACTTTGTCTCTCTCTTCTCAATCTTCTATAGAGAGTTATGTCTTCAGAAAGGCTACTAGGCCCATGTTCTTGATGAAAGTCTAAGTGAAGCACTAAACTTTGTCTTCTAAATGGATAGTAGGCCTATGTTCACCCTATATCCTAAACATAAAAACCAATTTGCAATGTACTGGCATCCAAGTCTCTAAATTTTAGCTTCTTGGTTGTTAATCACCAAACAAGAAAACAAGGCATGGATCTGTCACAAAAAATGCTCTGGCTCTAGCTTTTCCTCCAACCAACGATAGGCATAAAATAATGACTTTATGGTCAATTGGTTCACTACTTGGGTTTCTTATTTGTAATGTCAAGGTCAAATATCAATTAACGATTGTGAATGAATGGTTACTCCTCGTCTTCTGCTCACTTGAGATTCTCTTCTATCAGATGAAATAAGGGCTATGGTTTATTGTAACATTGAATAATTTTCAATTTAAAAATAATAATAAAAAAATCTTAATCATTAGTTTTAAATTAGTTAAATTAGTGGTTAGTTAATTAAATAGTTGTTTAACTTTCAAAATTTTATTTTAATTTCGTTTTAGATTTATTTGTTTTGTTTAGTTGTATTTAGTTTTGTTTTAAAATATTTTAATAAATTTTAATATAGTTTAGTTTTAATTTTACATTTTATTTGTATTTAATAGTCAAATAAAACATTAATATGGTTTCATTATACGTAATAATAAAGTGTTTATGTATTGCAAATTGATAAGGCATGATCAAAACATATCAACGGTCCATATTACACCCGCCCCCCCTCATATGCACAATGTTTAACAGGGGGGTTGAAAAGACATACCACGGTTTTCACTGGAGATACGTGGCAGAAGCACGTTCATACCCTCTTGGGACGGTTTTCAAAACCGCTAGGGGACCACCCCGAAATAAACGTAAAGATAACACTTGGAAGGATGATGGGATTGTAAATACGAAATGTTAATGACAGGTGATGAAAGGTGAAGTGACTAATTTATTTTGAAAATTTTATATTTAATTATTCATTTCAATGAGTTAAAGTTTACCACGTATTCTATGATTATTTTTGTTGGTTAAAAGTTAAATATCGCGATTAGAAGTTATTTTGACAACGAAAGATTACGGTTAAAGTTGTTTAATTCAACAATGAACGTCACCGACGAAGCTCAAATCTCTCTAGATTAAGCATCATCTCGGGTATTTTGAAACTTTTTCTTCCCTTTTACATTCTAAATTTAGAAATGGAATCATCTGAGTATGGTAAAATCAAGAGACCTCTCAATATCGAAGATCAATACCTAGACGATATAAATAAAGATATATTTGACCCTGTATTATCCTTTGACCTATTTGAATTACACCAGTTAGCCATGCAACATTTCAGAGATCTTATTGACTTTTATCATGTATGGGAGTCCGATTTACCCAAATTTATTGTTCCCCAGACATACAATTTTCCCAAATTCGTATCTTGGTGTGCTTCCAATTACATTTTGTCTCAAAGGTTTGTCGTTTCCAAGAATGGGTCAGTTTTGTTTGTGATAGATTCCCAATCTATTTATGTAATGCGCTACCTTAAAACCATGAAAGCAAAACTCTAAATGAAAGAGTATTAGTCGAGCATTTCAAAGGATTGAGTTCTCAGGAAAAAATTTCCTTACTACAATCCTACTTATATCAAAACCTCAATGTTCCGGAAGATAATGCCAACTTTAAGATTGATATGTTTTTTGAAACATCCAGGAAAATTATAACAATGATGACTACAATTTTAGGGAATGATGATGAAAAAATTGTCAATGAGTATATTCTTAGGTTTATGACCTCTATTTTTCCACCTACAATAAAACCCTTGGTTAAATTTAACTATGACCAATGTTTGGCTCACAACATTCAATTTTCAGTTATCAGAGCTTGAAGCTAGTAGATACTTTAGATATTGGTCAGATACTTGGTATTTGTAACATACCCAACCACCCACAGGCCAAGGTACGCTACCTTAAAGCCCTCCCTTGGACTTATTTCTCTTACCGATACCTTTTTTTAATTTAAGGATGCATAAAAGAAAAGACTTTAACGACATGCACAACAATATCCAGCAAGCATGCATAGTCTAAAGATTCAATTAAACGATAATTAAATATACATAGTAGAAATACATTCATATACATGTAAATGATACCATAACAGAGAGCACTTGTCTTTATGAAAGATGACACCAACTAACTGCAGACCAAGGACGTTCCACCCAACCATAGACACCATTGCTCCAAATCTCAACAATAGTGTCACCCCCGAGCCAGGGATATGAATCCACAAGGACGGTTCCAGAGTGTACTTTGCTTCCCAAACCAGTCAACACCCAAGCTCTCACAGGCTTCCCAGCTCTCACAACAATCTAAGTACCCAACTCATTCTACCCAGCTTGCACCACTCGAGAGAACGGTCCTCCACCTTTCTTTTCCACGCAGTCCCTCAGGCAGTCCTTCTCCTTATTCGAGCTCCAACGCAACTGGTCCATAATCTCAATGTTGGAACTCTTAGGAATCGCAGTTGTGAGCAACACTGGACACGGGCCAATGCATCTCAGACATGAGGCCTCAGGTCACAGTTGGATCACACCAGCGACCACTATAGGAAAATATCATGTGGCTAATCTTCAGCAGTTTGGCTCCCTTTCCCAAGACAAGACGCGGATGAGGATGGATCAATGAATGGGTAAGTGGGTGCATGAAAGTGCGTGAGGGAAATGAGTGAACGTACGGGAAGTCAACGAACAAGCCATTAGTTGAACCCCCCCATCATACTAGAGGCGGGCTTAAGTAACCTCGTGGGGAAATCAAGAACCTCTTGGCCTTCCCCAAGAAGCTCACGTAATTGATCCCCTCCCTTAGACAAAAAGGGGTAATTAGAAAAGGAATAAACACTTAGCCCCTCAAGCCCCCTCTCTTGTGGAATCATAGCCCCCTATAACTCTAGTCCTTGTCTGTCTAGCAGCCAACCGTGTATTTATTATTAATAATGATAAAACATTACATGTCTTGGACACACTGGCCTTTTAATAATTGTATGGGCACCCTGGCCTCTCAGCATTGTAACAATACATTATTTAAAATGGGGGTTCAAAACCTGGGGTGTTACATCCCCTCCCCCTTATTTTGGCATTGTCCTCAGTGCATATACAAAATAGAGATCAAAATCTCAAATTTATTCAAAAAGTTGCGGATACTTTGCCCGCATGGCATCTTCATGCTCCTAGGTAGCATCTTCAGGACCGTAGCAGGTCCACTGAAATTTTACCAGCTCTATAACTCGATTCTGGAGCATTTTGACTTTTCTGTCCAATACCCACACTGGTTGAACCTGAAAATCTCCCTCTGCCTCTACCTGAATCAGACACCAATCAATAACATGGTTAGGATCATGTACATATTTCTTTAGTAAAGAGACATGAAATACATTATGCACATTCATGGAAGCAGGCAATGAAAGCATGTATACAACTGCCCTATTCTGTCCAATATTTCAAATGGACCACATAATCTGGCTGCCAGCTTTGTACAACTACCCAATTTGAAAGAGATTTTCTTGGGCTTCACTTTCAAAAGTACATGCTCCCCTACTTTAAACTCTCTAGTTGTCATGTTCTTATTTGCATAAAATTTCTGTCTATCCTAAGCTGCCTTTAAATTCTGCTCGATTTTGACCACCTGGTCTTCCATTTCCTTGAGCAACTCCGACCCAAGTACCACTCTATCTGTTGGGTTGTCCCAGCTTACTGGAGTATCACATTTCCTACCGTACAAGGCTCCAAATGGGCTCATTCTCAATGAATCTTGATACCCATTATTATATGCAAACTCAACCAAGTGTAAGTAATCTTCCCACTTAGATGGCTTATCCATCACATACATTCTTAGCATGTCTTCAATTATTTGATTGACTCTCTTTGTTTGCTCATCTATCCGGGGATGATATGTTGTGCTAAAGTTTAGATTTGTTCCAAATCATTTAAACAATCCCCTCCAGAAATTGGAGGTAAAATTTGTATCTCTATCTGAGACAATTTTCCTAGGCATCCCATGCAACCTAGCAATTTCCTTCATGAAAATTTCTGCAATATTAATCATTGTATGCGTTGTCTTCACAGGCACAAAATGAGCAACCTTTGTTAATTTGTCAACCACCACCATGATTGAATCATGTTGCTTATTCGTTCTGGGTAACCCTGTGATGAAATCCATGGTGATCACTTCCCATTTTTTCTCTGGGATTGGCAATGGCTGCAACAAACCCGATGGGTTCCTATGCTCATCCTTCACCTTCTGACATTCCATACATCGAGCAATGTAATCAGCAACATCCTTCTTCATTCCCAACCAAAAGAACTAGCTTCTTAGTATTGTAATTGTTTTCTGGTAACCGGGATGTCTAGCATAAGGAACATCATGCATTTCCTTGAGTACCAAATTCCTCAGTTCCCCAAAACTAGGAACATAGATTCTATTTTTATGCATGAGTATTTTGTCTTCCTTTATCTCATACTTCTATATTTTCTGTTGTACATCTCCTTGTTGTAAGTTTTCCTTTACCTGTAGGTAAAGTTGGTATGTAACAAGGCCATCTAAAATTCTTCACTTCAAGTCTGACTAATGCATACTAATAGCAGTAGCATGCATGATATGCACTCTTCTACTAAGTGCATCGACAACTTTATTCTCCTTCCCCTTGATATGCTTGATATCGAATTCATATTCACTTAGAAATTCTAACCATCTTGTTTGTCTGGCATTCAAGGTCGGCTGTTCAAAAAGATACTTCAGGCCAATGTGGTATGTCCTTAATTCGAATTTCTTCCCCATGAGATAATGCCTCCACATCCTCAAGGCGTGAACAATGGCAGCAAGTTCCAAGTCGTGGGTGGCATAGTTCCTCTCATGTTCCTTAAGATTTTTGGGCTCATATCCAATGACATATCCATTTTGCGTGAGAACTCCCCCAATTCCTTCCTTACATGCGTCTGTACATACCACAAAACTTTCATTTGGGTCAGCAATATTTAACATAGGTACACTAGTAAGTAATTCCTTCAACACATTAAAATTATTTTCACACTTGAGTGTCCATTCAAATTTAGTTCCCTTCTTTTGCAAAGAAGTGATGGGATGAACAATCTTAGAGAACCCTACTATGAACCTTTTGTAGTAGCCAGCTAATCCCATAAAATATCTGACGTCTGACACATTTCTGGGTGTTGTCCATCCTCTAATGTCTTTGATCTTATCTGGATATACTACTATGCCCTTCTCCGAAATAATGTGCCCCAAGCAATGTATTTGCTTTTGATAGAAAGAACACTTACTCAACTTGGCATACAACCGATTTTCTCTCATTACTTGCAATACCAGTCTTAAGTGATGTTCACGCTCTTCTTTAGACTTAGAATAGACAAGTATGTCATCCAGGAATACTATGACAAACTTATCCAAATAATTTTTGAATATGCCACTCATTAAGCACATGAAGACAGTTGGTGCATTGGTCAGTCCAAAAGACACCACTACAAATTCATAACGCCCATACCTGGTCCTAAAGGTTGTCTTATGAATGTCTTCATCCTTGATTCTTACCTGATGGTATCCTACCCTCAGGTCAATTTTTGAAAATATATTTTCTCCTCTTAGCTGATCAAAGAGGTCATCAATTCGGGGCAGAGGATACTTGTTCTTTATAGTGGACTTGTTCAGCTGTCGGAAGTCAATACACAGCCTCAAGGTTCCATCCTTATTTTTGACAAAAATCACTGGTGCTCCCCAAGGTGAAACACTTGGACGTATGTACCCTTTCTTCAACAATTCCTAAAACTACATTTGTAATTATTTTAACTCTAGTGTGTTCATTCTGTAAAGTGTTTTTGACATCGGGGCAGCTCCTGGCACTAAATCAATTCAGAAATCTATCTCCCTTCTTGGTGGAAATCCGGGTATTTCTTGGAATACATCTTCAAATTTGTTTAGTACCGAGAAATCTTAGAGGCTTGGCCCCTTTGTATTATCTGTCTCTTTCACATGAGATGCATACAATTGACATTCTTTCCTAAAACATATTTTTAGCTGTAAGGCTGAAATCTCCCTTATAGAGATGGGTCTTGGAACTCCTTTCACAGTGCTCTGTTTTTCGTCTCCATCATGACATGTAAATGTATTGTTATGATAATCTAGGACAACATAATGCTTTTCCAACCAATCCATTCCAATCAGATTATCACAAGACCCCAATGGTATGATATTTAAATCAATACTAGTATCCACGCCATTAAGACTTATGGAACAACTTCTGACCATATCATGGATTCTTCTTTTGGTTCCAGTGGCTAACTTAACCAAACTTGTTTTTCCAAGTTTACTTTTCTCCAAATGTAATCTATCCACTATCTTAGGATTAATGTAACAATGACTTGCTCCTAAATCAATAAAAATAGCAACAGGTTGATTTATGATCTTACCTTCCACCTCGATCATATTGGACTGGTACTCAGGTTGTTGATCATCTAAAGTTGCATAGATTCTTCCCATATCTTCGACTGTTGTAGCCTCTTGGATGTTGTGCACAGTCTTCACTTTGCTTTTTCTGTGTGGGCAATCCTTGTACAGGTGATCTTCCTTGCATCCCCAACATTGGATTGGTGGTCTTCCCCTTTTTCCCAAGGAATCTTCTTTCTTGAAATCCCCCTTCGCATACTGATCTTGATGATTTCTATTAGGCTCATTCCTATTGAAGGGAGGTTTGAATCCTTTCGTCCTCTGATCGAGATTTTCATTTTTCTTGTCCTTCAAAGATTTCTGCAGGGATTCTCTTCCCTGGCCTTGCTCATACAGGTATTTATCCTTCCTGATGGCTTCAGTCAAGGTCTTGGGTTCATCATACTTGATCTTTTCCTTATAAAAGGTTGGCAGTCCACTTAGAAATCTCTGTATTTTCACTTTCTCATCACCAATGAACCTGGCATACTTTAACAATCCCAAGAACTTCTTCTTGTACTCTGCCATAGTCATGCTTCCCAACCCGAGTTCAAAGAACTCCTGCATTTTCTTGTCATAGAAATACTATGAGAGGTACTCCTTCTGGAAGTACTTCTTGAACTGCTTCCAAGTGATCACGCTTTCATTAACATATTGCACTTGCTTCAGTTGATCCCACCACATTACATCTTTCCTTTGTAAATGGTAGGTGGAAATCCTGGCTTCCAAATTTGATGAATAGTTATGCAACTGGAAATATCACTGGAGTCTAAGCAACCATGCTTCGGCATCATCTTCCCTTTCTCTTTCACCATCAAAGGAAGGTGGCTTGAGCTTCCTCAGCTCTCCTTGCAAACTATCTACCTCTTGTTTCCTTCTTTGTTGTCTAACAGGAGACACCTCTGGACTGCTTGTAGGATCTTCCAATGCATAAAAATTTATTTCTAAGTAAGAAGGTGAGTGGTGTCCACGAGCTCTGCTAGCACTTATAGAATAGCCAGCTCTTCCGCGATCATCCCTTCTTTCATGGCACCTGCCTTCTTCCTCTTGTCTTGAGTTTGATCCCTTATTTGTTTGCCTCTGCAACTGATTTAAGCTCTGCAACACTTGAACATTTATCTGACTTTTCTCTCTCATCAATCTCTCATTGTCTTCTTTGTATCTTTGCACTTCCATCTTCAGGCTTCTTATCGTTTCTAGTAACGTTTCCTGCTCTCCTTTTCCCTTGCGTGCATTGGACTCTGTCTCTGCATTACCAACTCTGGTATCCTGGCCTTCAGCCTCCTTATCATGACTGGAGGCTCCCTCACCTTCTTCCATTTCCTCAATATGCATCCCGAGTTGTTGTGTTTAGACCCCTTAATTCTGCAAAATGTGCAAGCAACCATTTTGTTAGAATTATGCATATGATAAACAAAATTGTCGAACCATGCTACATGTCTCTTTATTTTTTGTTCATGGAGATCATATCCCCATTCTCCGAAAATAATAGTGTCATGTTATCCTTGGCTGACACAAAATTCCATTCTGCACAGGCGCTTCCTTCAAACTATCTTCCCAGGTGACCACGACTAGAAATCGCGGCTAAATCCTTCCTTAGCACTTTTATGTCTCGAAGACAACCAATTCGGCCCTTATCCCTCCTTCCCTCAACTCTCAATCTTCATATGACCACGACCATGACCCCGTGGTTAGCTGGAAAAAGCACTTGTCTGGAGCTTCTGGACTTCAGAACTTTTAGCCAGGACTGGATCAACGATCCTCGTCCTCTTTCACGATCAACGATTGAGATCCACTTTGGGACTCCGCGCTTCAGGAGTCTAAACTTTCCTCGCTTGCCTCCTCCCAAAATGATTTTACCTGGAGTTCGTGATCTGTCGATCGGTATCCGCCCATAGATCAGCGGCTTTGAATCACTTCGGCTCTTTGGGCTTCGGAAGTTTCAAACTTTCCTCCACTTTCTCGCACAGTGTTTTCACCCGAAGTCGATGATCCTTCAATGTGTGTCTTCTGGAATCAACGATCGATATGTACTCTAGCCTTTAGGCCTTTGGGATTTTTCAACCCAACGCTACCTGTCATGTATTTCCCCTCTGGAGTGCCCAGTCTCCAGACCACATGATCTGTTGCCACGTGGTGAAATACTGGAAGCGGACACGTGGCCCAATCAGGCGAGTGACACGTGTCACGTTCTAACTGACTTTTCAATAATCCAAATTCTCAAAACTTACTGACACGTGGCACACATCCCATGTGTCCACATCATCCCAAGTGATGTTCGCAAGCCACGTCACTTTGGAAATTTCGGGGTCCACATCACCCCCTGGTGATGTCATCATGCCCCCTCACTTCAGCTCTTCGGGCTTCGAAAATCTCAAATTTCAAAACTTGTCTGGCCCCACTGGATTTTATCCGAAGCCCTGGATCTGGTGACACGTGGCTCTCGGCAGGTCAATGGTTGAGATCCTTTCAGGTCTTCAGGTTTCAGAAATCTCAAATCTCAACTGAAAACCTCTCGAACAGATTTCTCCGGAGTTACTGATCTGCTGAAACGTACCTCTTGGTGATTGACGATCAAGATCTACTTCGGAAGATCTGACAACCGATGTTTACTTCGGGTCTCTGGCTCTCCAGGATTTGGGAGTTCCAACTCTCAACTTCTCCTCCTTCGCTCTTTCATGGAGTTCTTTCACTCGGAGCACACGATCGGTTGACGCGTGTCCTCCTATGGATTGATGGTCCCCAGCTACTTCGGCTATTCGGAGTTTCAATGTTCGAGCCCTAACATGTCACATCATTGCATGGCTTTCAATTTGCGGGGGCACGCATCGATGGTTTGGAGTAACCCACTTTTTTCCCCGCAATTCTCCTGATGCTGACACGTAACCCCTTGGGGAAACCGTGGTTTGGATTGCGGGACGACCTTGGGAAATTATCTCCCATGCAACTTGTTTCCCTGCAATGTTTGTTATCCGTTGATCTCTCTTTCCAATGGGATCTGATGGTGGTGACCTTAACCCCTTCTTCCTTTTCATCGAACGACCCATGTTCACCTATCCTCTTATCCAACGATCCCGGATCTCTCCCGATCCTACAATGGTGATCGCTCCCAAATTCGAAGGGGACGATCACGATCCTTCGAACCCCTTACACGGGTCTTTGACGTTCTATGTCCTGTGTATATTCTGCAACGCCATTCCTTCTAAGATTTCCAACTCCACGGTCAGAGTTCGATCTGTAATCACGAGACTCTGACCAATAGACCTGGCCCGGTGTTTCAACCAAAATCTCTGATACCAATTTGTAACATACCCAACCACCTACATGATGGGGTACACTACCTTCAAGCCCGCCCTTGGACTTCTTTCTCTTACCGTTACCTTTTTTTTAATTTAAGGATGCATAAAAGAAAAGACTTTAATGACATGCACAACAATATCCAGCAAGCATGCATAGTCTAAAGATTCAATTAAACAATAATTAAATATACACAACGGAAATACATTCATATACATGTAAATGATACCATAACAGAGAGAACTTATCTTTATGAAATATGACACCAACTAGCTACAGACCAAGGACGTTCCACCCAATCGTAGACACCACTGCTCCAAATATCAACAGCAATGTCACCCCTGAGCCAGGGCTATGAATCCACAAGGATGGTTCCAAAGTGTACTTGGCTTCCCAAACTATTCAGCACCCAAGCTCTCACAGGCTTCCCAACTCTCACAGCAATCCAAGTACCTAGCTCTCTTCTACCCAGCTTGCACCACCCGAGAGAACGAACCTCCACCTTTCTCTGCCACGTAATCCCTCGGGAAGTACTTCTCCTTATTCAGGCTCCAACGCAACTGGTCCATAATCTCAATGCTGGAACTCTCAGGACTCACAGCTGTGAGAAACACTGGACACATGCCAACGCATCTCAGACATGCGGCCTCAGGTCATGGCTGGATCACACCAACGACCACTACAACCAACTATCCCGTGGCTAATATTCAACAGTTCGGCTCCCTTTCCCAAGCCAAGACGCGGATGAGGATGGATCAATGAATGGGTAAGTGGGTGCATGAAAGCGTGTGAGGGAAATGAGTGAACGTACGAGAAATCGGTGAATAATCCATCAATCGAACCCCCCCATCAGACCAGAGGTGCGTTTAAGTAACCTCGTGGGGAAATCAAGAACCTCGTGGCCTTTCCCAAGAGGCTCATGTAACCAATCCCCTCCCTTAGAGAAAAAGGGGTAATTAGAAAAGGAATAAACACTTAGCCCCTCAAGCCCCCTCTCTTATGGAATCATAGCCCCCTATAACTCTAGTCCTTGTCCGTCTAGCAGCTAGCCGTGTATTTATTATTAATAATGATAAAAACATTACATGTCTTGGGCACACTGGCCTTTTAATAATTGTTTGGGCACCCTGGCCTCTTAGCATTGTAACAATACATTATTTAAAATGGGGGTTCAAAACCCGGGGTGTTACAGTATACTTAGTTCTTTATTCCCAAGTTGCTAGGTTTCAACACCTTGAAATGAAGATTGAAGATGAACTGGGTAATCCTTATTTAGCTATCCATTGGACTCCCTTAATTAGAAAGAAAGCTCATAATGGAAGGTTATCAAAATTCATTAATCATTTCATGACATAATTTGGCCTTTGAAATCATTCATGACCAAAATCCTGCTAGAATTTTCCCAGAGTGTAATAGTATGCTACAACTGAGTCTTGATAAAATGGTAGGGGATTGGTATCTGTTTCAAGATCACACAGATATTAGGATTTATGGTGCTGAAGTACAACCTTTTATTTTACCTAAATTCCTAACACCTAGAATCTTTGCTTTAGAATTTATAAGGCAAAGACTGAATTCTGATTATATTCATTTTGTGTCTAAAAATCACAAGGTTAGCTTTAAGTTTAAAAAATAAGTGGGACCTTTTATTGTCAACAATAGAGTAACTTTGCATGATGCAGAGAAACTTCTTTAAGAAATGGGATTCCAACAAGGTGAAATGTGGACATATGATCTTAATGATATTATTTCAACTAAAAGGACAGATCTTGGTTAAGTTCCTTATCACCATCAATCTAAACCTCAATTGGAGCTAATAACTAATCAAGACAATGGGGAGGATGTACAAAGAATTCTGCAAATTCAAGAATGGGGTTCTAGTCAACCATCCCAGTCACCATTGACAAAAAATCCACAACATTTTGAGAAGACATATAAGAGAAAAGTTCAAGTATCTTCTCAAATGGTATCAGGGGCAGAAGAATAACAATCTAAAAAGAAGCAAGAGACATAAGAACATGAATAAAGCAAGAGCCAGATAGCCCAATATGGATTAGAGCCATCAACAATAGAACCTGCATTTGTCATATAAATTATGTCATCAACAGATGCACAGAGTTCAAAAAGTCAAACTTGAAAGGAAACATTGGATACATATCAGTCAAAGCAAGGAAATCCCTATCATCAACTTATGGCAATAAAGAAGAACGGTGTGAAAATTAAGAAAAATATTTTTCCTCAAATCTATAATCAAGGACCATCTCAGACCATATTATTATTTGATGTGTATTATGAAAAGGGAAAGATAAATATAGTTGTATTAGATTCAAAAGATAAAAATAAAGTCAATAATATCTCACTTGATTTGAATGCAATCAACTATGTTGATAAAATGGATCTACGTAGGCAGACTGGGGAAATGTTGAACAAAGATGTTACGATAGCTTCTCTTGGAATGAAGAAGTTGCAAACTATGAATGAACATATTTGAAGTCAACTGAAGCAAGAGAAATTAGAAAACATAACCAAGAAAATGAGGGTATAATAACTTGAGGAGTGGGTGATTGATTTAGGAGCAAATCCAAAATATATTGCATCTGTACAAGCCCTCATGAAAACAAAAGACACTAAAATTCAAGTATTGAAGAAAAAGCTTAAAATACTTGGAATTAATCATGTTCAAACACTAGAATTGCAAGCAATGCAGGAGGAGAAAGATTAGTTGATGAGGCAAATAGTACAAATGAAAGATCAGATGGAGGCATATGAACAACAAATAGAATCTTTAAAGAAAGGGATTTCTTCTTCACAATCTTCAGAACCAGCAGACACATCTGAAGAATTAACCAATGCATTATCAAAGCTTAATTTAAAAGGAGTTGAGATTGAAAAAATCAAGAAATAAATGTTTGTACAAAATGATGAGATCAAAATTGTCAGAGAGCAACTAAAGGAGAAAGAAAAAACCATTGAACAACACCAAAACATAAAATCCAAACTGCATGGAGATGTAGAGCAATTACAGGGAAAACTAGTTGGTAAACCATATTTGATAGGTGCAAGACGTCTCATCTTGGAACAAATTATCATAAAGGTTACTAAAATGTGGGACTATTTCAAATTAATTGGAGAAAAAGACTTGTTCACCAATAAAGCAGATAATATTATACAACAAGCTTTTCAAGAATTGGGAAATAGACCACAAATAACAACCAAGATTATAAAAGCTCTCAATTCTATGTCAAAGGAAGAGCTAAGGAAAAAATGAATCAAAGATAGAACTTTAATGGTGATGGAGACAAAAAAAGTCTTTACTAAGCCAAGTTTGATCCAACAAGCCCAAAATAAATGCATTATGGTCAAAAGGAATGTCGAACTCTTCTCCAATAAGTTTGATAAGTTAATACAGATGGGTTTACCAACTTTCTGAAGTAAAAAGGAGGGAATTTTTCCCTTTGAAAATTATAGACAGTTTTTTTAAAGTCAGAGAAAGTGATGAGAATTTTAATGAAATGATTGGAGTTATAAGAGGTCAAACAATAGTGGACAACTTGATAGATGATTTTTATTTTTTATGGAAGATTAAACATTTTTTCTTAGCAAATCCAAGATTTGACAAGTATATAGAATTGGACATCGCATATAGGAGAATGGTGGCATACCAATATCCTCCAAATGAGGATTGGCATGTTATGATTTAGTTAATAGAGGAATGATTCATCAAACAACAATAACAAAGCTAGGAGATATCATGGGTGAATCTCAATATACTCAATGCTATTTTTGGGAAATTGAATCTATTGTTGTAATATTCAAAGCCAAAAAATAGCTCCTAATAACCAATTGTTGTTATAGTCATTTTGTATAAAAGAAGATAAATTCAATGTAAAAGGGTCTTGGATATTGAAAAGGAGGACCGGTGAAATTTTAATGAAAATCATTCTTAGAGCCTGAGAGATTCATAATTTCAGTTGTTTCAGATTGTGTTCTCAGTTTTTATGTTGTTTGTTGCTTCATAATCTTTCTTTCATGTTTGTATATGATGTTATAAGTGTAGTAAAATTGGTACAACCACCACTGCTACAAATTTAAGAAGGAATTGTTAAAGATTACAGTTTTTCTAAACGATATTGTAAGTATTTTGGACCTATATCTTTTCATTAATTCTGTGAAAGGTAATGAATTATTCATTTATGTTCATTTAATAGTTTCCTTAACTTGGATACATTTGTGTTTTTCTTATATTAAGATAGAAACAAGATTAGTCAGATGGAGTACCTTGTTCTATTTTTATTTTGTTATCCTATATTCTTCTAATCATTCTTTAAATCCAAAATTATATGAAATATAGAAATTGTGCCTCTCAAAGTTCTAATTATTTGATTGATTAGATTTTAAAGGTTCATATTTCACATTGAAGGATACAAAAAATATGTTTTAGGACAAGCTAAAGAAAACTAAAAATTCAACTTGAACAAATTTAAAAATGGATGCCTTGGCATAATTTCCTAGCCAGAAACATCTCAAGGGTTACAACCTGGTTAATGATCAATTATCAGTTTGAGCATCTCTCATTCAAAGACTATGAATGTTCTAGTGGGAAAGCTAGCACCACGTGAAACCAATATAAACCCTTCACTATTATATAGGAGCTCTTTCTTGCATTTATGAACATCTTAATTTAAGCTTGCAACATGATTTGATGTGTATAGAGTAGGGACCTCTTCTCTTATACGAGTGTCTTTTGCACTTTGTTTTGAAGGCATGGACGATCGGTCATGGATTGCAAGGCAATAGTATTTTCGACGTCTATAATATTGGCCTTTGAATATCTCCACTTCTCTAGTGAACTTGAAGCCACCATCAAATAGTTTGTGGATTCATGAGCCTATGTGCAATGGTTAAATCCTCCATAGACTCATGTGGCGAGAGATTTGGAGAGTTCACTTGATCTAAATAATTCTCGTCGAATAGAATTCTACTTGTCTCTTTAATTCGTGGGGATATTACGAATCTATACATAATTGTCCATGGAAGGCATGCCTCTGCCCACACATGATTTCCAAACTAACTTGCAGGCACTGAGTCTTTCAACCATTCATTAGTTCGGATCCATTTCAAATAAAATCTCCTTTTCAATTTAAACATATGCCTTTTGGATCACATTTCCGAGGTGGTCGCCACATGATATAGAGTGCTCTTTGTTGGAGATAGATGAGAAGGGACCGATCACCGTGGGTAGATCTTAATCCTGAACAAATGTTGATTTTTAATGTTTACAAGTTCAAACTTACAGTTAGAAAGAATCCTTGCTTCAACTTTGAAATCCTTTGAGCTCTCCTCCAACCATTGTGCAAAGAACATTGTGTTGTCAATTTTTTTTCTAACAATCCCAACAGGCCTCTGGCTACATCACTATTTGCATGTTTAATTGATGGCCAAAAGAATCTTGATTTGGATTTTATCGTTGCTTGAAGTTGTTGTGTATTTCAAGAATTTGTACGTAAAGGGATTTGTCGAATGATATTTGTAAGTGAAAATGTTTGGAGTGTTAATATTTTGGGTGTAACTACGGATGATATTCTTGTATATTTGTTTTGGTCAAACCTTTAAAAGGTTATTGTAATTATATTGTACAAGTCGGCTCAATTGAAATTGTTATATTATTGGTATTTTACTTATAATTGTAAAAATCCCCATTGTGGCTAGTTGGCCCTGTTTTTATGGGTTAGTTAGGTCAAGAGTCATGTCTCTTCAAGAGACATTGTTGTGTATAAATAGAGGATAGGTTCCTCTCATTTGAACACTCACACACACACTTCTCTTGTGCATCTTGGAGCGCATAATAAGGTCTAGCGCACAAGTCTCAGAGACTCGTTCTTTTGGTGTTTTTGGTCTTGGTCTTTCTTGGAGAGATATAGCGCATCATTGTACTGGTTGAAGGAATCTGTATTGAGGATTTTGGTTGTTGGGTTTTATCCCCCATGAGGGTTTCCTAGGATAAAATTTGTGTTCTATTATATCTGTGATTGTCTATATTTCAGTGATTCTATTACAGTTGCTATTGGATTAAATAATTGTAATTGTGCAACTAGAATTTTTTAAAATTACAACATGGAATCAGAGCAGGCCTGAATAGAAGGCAGTTGCAGATCTAGAAGCCTAAAGGGGATCCATTTTTAGTCTAGAGACAATTTCCAGACAAACCAAGACCATTGAGAGGTTCTCCCTAGCCTAGCGCACTTTTCCAGTGGACCAGTTTTCCATTTTGCAGCTGTTGCAGTTAGGCTTTCAACCAAAACCTAAGGTTGATGTTTTTCTAGTTTCTAGGGGAATTTTTACAAAGAAACACCACCAAGCAGCTCACCTTAGCAGAGCACACCTACTGGTAAGTTCATTCTTTCAATTTTGGTCATATTTTTGTGTGGTCCCAGGCAGGATGACTACCGAAACAAAGATCGATGAGAAGCTTGATGGAGCTGATAACTTCAGGGCTGGAGGTACAGAGTAACCCTCCTTCTTGAATAACATAAATTGGATAAGTTCATTATAGAAGAGGTTCAAGAACACTAAGGAGATGAAGCTAAGGAAAAATATAATAAGGACATGGTGAGAGCAAAAAGGATTATTGCAGACTCTATTAAGGACCACCTTATCCATCATGTATCATCATTATCTTCTCCAAAGCAAATAATGGACACCTTAACTTGTCTGTTTGAGGGAAGCAACATAAACCGAAGAATAACTTTGAGATCTCAGTTAAAGAATCTAAAAATGCAGAACTCATAAACCATTCACTCCTACTTCTTAAGAGTGAATCAAATCAAAGAGTAGATAGAAGCCATTGGTGACTTAGTAAAGGAAAAGAGATGGTAATGACTACCTTGAATGGCCTCCCAAAGTCATGGGA
This sequence comes from Picea engelmannii, assembly GCA_009831015.1. Classification (NCBI taxonomy): domain Eukaryota; kingdom Viridiplantae; phylum Streptophyta; class Pinopsida; order Pinales; family Pinaceae; genus Picea; species Picea engelmannii. The sequence goes on along the minus strand of ML814212.1, from coordinate 146,056 downwards.
TGCATTCGTCCAAGGAATTTTCTCAAGGAAGAAGCTTCCCAAGTTCAGTAGGCTTTGGTAAGATTGTAACCAGGAAGAAGCTAGGACAGTTGCAAGAGAAGAAAAGATGCTAGATGAGGATCAAGCCCTAGTTGTCCACACTAGGAAAGGAAAGAACAAGAAGGAGCATTCTTTACCTAAGAATTTTAAGAAGGATAAAAGAGACAACTCAAAGATAAGATGTTACTGTTGTCATAAATTGGGACACTTTGCTAGGGATTTCCCCCTCATTATGGAAATTAAGAAAAATAAAGGAAGTAAGAGGCATCAAGCTCACACAACTGAAGATGATGAGCCTCCCAAGATTGTTGCAAAGGAAGATGAATCAAGTGATGAGGATTGTGTTTTTATCTCAACCCTCACAAGTATTGTTACTCATGGAAGCGACACTTGGTTGATAGACAGTGGTGCTTCCAAGTACATGACAGGTTATGAAGACTCCTTATCTAACCTTACTCATAAAGATTCACCTCATAAGGTGAAATTGGGTGATGACTACAATATCTAATCAAATGTGTTGGATAATCTTCCTACAAGTTAAACTCGGGCAAGCTAATGAAGATGAAGGAAGTTCTCTATGTTCCAGGTTTAAAGAAGAATCTTCTCTCAATTTCAACATTGGATAAGAAATGATTTAGAGTAGTATTTATTGATGGTCAAGCTCTTAAGGGGCCTAGAGGGAAGACCCTTGATGATGCAATAGTGATTGGAGTTGAAGAAGGAGAACTTTACAAATTAAAAGGACAATCAGACTACACAATGGTTCATGATATTGTGAATCTCGGTGAACTATGGCATAGGAGATTTGCTCACCTACACTACAAAGCTCTTCCGGTTGTGAGAAAAATGGTGACAAGTCTTCCAGAAATCCAAGAAGAACCAGATGGTTTGTGCAAAGGATGTGAACAAGTAAAGAATATGAAGCACTCATTTCCCAATAGGGATAGCAGAGCCAAAGGAGTTTTGTACATCGTGCATTCAAACGTGTGTGGACCGATGTTGGAAACATCACTAAGTGGGTATGTATATTATGTATCTTTAATTGATGATTACTCACGTAAAACTTGGATTTATTTGTTAAAAGAAAACAATGAAGTTTTTGGAAAATTCAAAGAGTTCAAGGCTCTTGTAGAAGACCTGATAGAGCGGAAGATAAATACCTTGGGATCAAACAATGGAGGTGAATTTTCCTCAGAAGAATTCAAGGAGTATTGCAATGAAGTTGGGATTAAGAGGGAGCTTTATACTCCCTATAACCCTCAACAGAATGGAATAGTTGAAAGGAATAACCAAACAATCATGGAAGCAGTAAAGTCCATGATCCATGATCAAGATCTTCCTATGCATCTGTGTGCAGAAGTAGCGAAGACGACAATGTACGTGCAGAATAAAAGTCCCCACAAGGTGCTTGAAAAAAAGACACTCAAGGAGATGTTTTTAGGAGAGAAGCCATAAGTCATCCATTTTAGAATATTTGGTAGCCCTGTATTTGTTCACGTCCCCAAGGAAAAGAGGACAAATTTGGACCCTTCCGGACAAAAGGGAATATTTGTTGGTTATAGTGACACATTGAAGGCTTACAGGATATACATTCCCGGTCACCAGAGAGTGGAGATCAGTCGAGATGTAACCTTCGATGAGAATGCAGCTTTCAGTAAACCCAAACAGATCCGTGCAGAAGAGGTACATGAAGAAGAGAATGAAGTTCCTAAAGTTCCAGAGGCAGTTGAACCAGAGGAAGTCATTCTAGAGGATCATGACATGGTAGAACCTCATAAACCAGCCGAGATACCTTATCGCAAGAGAAGACCAGTTTGGTCACAAGAGCTTATCAGAGATGCATAAAGAATTGGTGCCCCAGAGAAATCTTTTAAGGAAAGTAAGAAGTTGAAGTCGTATTCCAGCTACATGGCATGTTTGTGTGACATAATGGTTGTAGAACCTTCCAATTATGAAGAGGATTAAAAAAATCAACTATGGAAAGTTTGCATGGCAGAGGAATACCGGTCCATTATGTAGAATGATGTTTGGGATGTGGTTCCCAGACCAAAGGAAAAATCTGTGGTGAGTTCGAAATGGATCTACAAGACAAAACACACAGCTGATGGTAGTATTGAAAAATGTAAGGCAAGATTTGTGGCCCGAGGTTTCTCTCAGAAGGAAGGGATTGACTATGAAGAGAATTTTTCTCCTGTAGCAAGATATACCTCGATTAGGACAACACTTTCATTGGCCGCTATGATGAAATAGAAGGTGCACTAGATGGATGTAAAGACATCCTTCTTGAATGGTGAACTAAAAGATGAATTTTATGTGGAGAAACCTCTTGGATTCGAGACACATGATAGGGAGACTCATGTGTGCAGATTAAAAAAGGATTTATATGGATTGAAGCAGGCACCCAGAGCATGGTATGGTAGGATTGACAATTCTTCTGATGAGCTTGGGTTTTAGCAAGGGCGGTGCAGATCCTAACCTTTACTTTAAGTTTGAGGATGGTGGACTGATGATTCTATTGTTGTATGTAGATGACCTGTTTCTAACAAGTATGGAAAATATCATCATTGAGTGTAAAAGAAAATTGGCTACATAATTCGAGATGAAAGATTTAGGAATGATGCACTACTTCTTGGGACTAGAAGTTTGGTAGAGATCAAATGGGATTTTCCTAAATCAAGGAAAGTATGTTGTCGAAATATTGAAGAGGTTTGATATGTTGGACTATAAGGCCATGGATACCGTCGATGGTATCAAATCTAAATTTGTTGCAGGATACAACTTCAGATATTGTGGATTCTACCTTATACAAGAAGATAGTGGGCGAGTTGATGTATTTGATGAACACAAGATCGGATATATGTTTTGTTGTGAACACCCTGAGTCAGCATTTGGAGAAGCCCAAACAGGTTCATTTGGTTGCAGCAAAACATGTGTTGAGGTACCTTAAGGGTACTCTAGATCATGGTCTCTGGTATAGATCTAACCATGAGTTTGGATTGTATGGATACTCAGAGTCAGATTGGGATGAAAATATTCATGACCGGAAGAGCACTTTAGAATATTGTTTTAGTCTTGGCTCCAGTATGGTCTCATGGGGTAGCAGGAAGAAGTCATGTGTGGCACTCAATACAACTGAAGCTGAGTATGTGGCAGCATGTGTAGCGATCAAAGAAGTAGTGTAGCTTCGAAAGCTATTGTTTTGGTTATTTGGTCTCGAATTGGAGGTGACCTGCATTTGGTGTGACAACTAGAGTTGTATAAAGTTTTCAGAGAACCCTGTGTTCGATGACATGTCAAATCATATCTAGATCAGATACTACTACCTCGGGGATATGGTACAGAGGGGAGCAATGAGGCTCCAATTCGTGACTACTGAGAATCAGGTTGCAGATGTGTTCACCAAGCCATTGTCGAGGACGAAGTTCGAGTGCTTTAGGGACAAGCTTGGTGTGGTCCCTCTTCAGAGGGAGTGACAGGTGGAACTCATCCAACATGAAAAAGGGTTGGCACTGAGTCTGGTGGATCTCGTCTAGTATGAAAAAGGGTTGGCACTGAGAAAAAATGGAAAATCTCATCCAACATGAAAAAGGGATGGAATTGAGTTTGGTGGATCTCATCCATCATGAAAAAGGGATGGCACTGAGACATGAGTGCACATGATCAGGTACTGATGCATCGCTGGGAGTGAATGTCTTGGGGACATGTTGTAGCTATTGAGAGCTCCCACATACCTTGGATACATGGGGTGAAGTCATGTTGCACTATGGATATCCGAGGATGTATAGATTCACATGTTCAACAGTCAATATATGTGAGCTCGTGTGGTATCAGACTTGGAGTCCGTGTCTGGAAAGAATACATTCCTAGTTAAGAGGGAGTGTTAATATTTTTGGTGTAACTACGGAAGGTATTCTTGTATATTTGTTTTGTTCAAACCTTTAAAAGGTTATTGTAATTATATCGTACAAGTCGGCTCAACTGAAATTGTTATATTATTGGTATTTTTCTTATAATTGTAAAAATCTCCATTGTGGCTAGTCGACCCTGTTTTTATGGGTTAGTTAGGTCAAGAGTCATGTCTCTTCAAGAGACATTGTTGTGTATAAATAGAGGATAGGTTCCTCTAATTTGCACACTCACACACACACACTGCTCTTGTGCATCTTGGAGTGCATAAGTAGGTCTAACGCACAAGTCTTAGAGACTGGTTTTTTTGGTCTTGGTCTCTCTTGAAGAGCTATAGCGCACCATTGTATTGGTTGAAGGAATCTATATTGAGGATTTTCGTTGTTGGGTTTTCTCCCCCACGAGGGTTTCCTAGGATAAAATTTGTGCTCTATTGTTTCTGTGATTGTCTATCTTTCAGTGATTCTATTACTGTTTCTATTGGATTAAATAACTGTAACTGTGTAAGTAGAATTTTTTAAAATTACAACATGGAGCTTGTACCCACAATCGACCACTAAGCCTACAAATAAATAACTTTTTCTTTTCCAAATCCTATATGACCCTTGTCTTTGGAATTGTGATGATATTAATCTCAAGGGAGTCAGTTTGATCCACACAGACTTCGTATTAGGGCCAAGGATAATTTTATGTTTTTGTTTCCAACACCACAGTAGAGGTCATGAAGGCAATCTTAAATTCGATGCCAACTCCACAACAATATATGTGTGAGTGGAAGAGATGCCTCAAATAGGAATGTATGAATATTGATCACCATATTCATTATATTCAACATGAAGAAAAAAGAGTGCAAAAAAATTGAAGGACACAACGTGACTTCCACAAAGAATTTGGTGAAAAAATTATAAGATCTAGAGTAATTTTTCAATTGAAATCAATATCTATGCACCTTGGAGAAAGTCTACGTGTTATGTGTTGAAAAACAAGCCACCATAATTAATCGATGGGAAACAACATTGCACTTTTGAATGGGATCTCTTACCAATCTCCTATAACTCCGCTCAAGCTTGTTGATTGTTTTAATCTAACTAGAGCCTTGAAACTTGATTTCCACGACAAGCCAATGAACATGCCACCAAAGCTTGATACATCAATAATGAATGACACCATATTTGCATAGAGATGACAATACAGAATGACCAAGAAAGACATTGGGCTAATATTTTTTGTTTTGTTCTCATATCAAATCAAACCATCTACCATCGTTGATTTCCAATTTTCCCCCTTTTTTTCGATATAAAGTTTATATGAAATATTTTCAACGACCTTCGAAAAGAATTCCCATGAGTATAGATTTACAATAAATTAAAATGGATTGCAAATTTGAAGCATATTATAAGAGATCTAGACTTAACAGAAAATAATGACCCATTTTTTTAAAATCAAAATTTCAAAATTGAAAACACTTTTCTTGATGATAATAACAAAAGAAATACATTATTGAAGGCATTCATTTCTTTGTTTGATGAAGAAATCCGAGTTTGAGCTTTAGTCTTCTTTTTCAAGGATTCATTACCATGGCCTTATCATCACACTAGCCTTTCAATCACCATGGCTCTCTCATGACTATGGCTTTGATACTATGTTACCTCAAAGACACAACATTATTAATCAAGAAAATAAAATTACATAATATGTGATAGGCATAGGATATAGCCTTATTAAAATGTGTCATGTGTCTTTCACCAATAATGTAAGGATAAGCACTATGACTAAGATAAACTTTAGGATTATGAGGTCAACAATTTGTTTATGAATTCACCAAGAAAATGATCTAGATAATTCAAATGTTATTAAATTATTTCATTTTCATAAAAGTGGCTGTGTGTAATTAAAAAAGAAAAAATAGTTAGATTTTCCTTTTCTTTGGAATAGTTAATGAAAGGGATAATAATTAGTATGAGAATTGGTGTGGTACCTAAAGGGATAACGAAAATGGAATAGTAAATTTTTATGTGCTTAAAAAAAGTCTTATCTTATTATTATTATTGCCCTTCTCTTTCTTTGTTTTTAGTGTTTTTTTCACTCTTTTTTAGCATTAAATGGATCTAGGCTAATTTATTACTATTGTGTTTTTTTTCGACTTCAATTATTTTTTCAATTTAGTTTATTAAGTTTTAATTGTTTTTCAATTTAATTTATTAATGTTACCTTACATTACACATCTCATCCATACTAAGTTGTAACCTACAATATTACAATTTAGTTTATTGGTGTTATGTTACATTACACTTCTCATCCATACTAAATTGTAACCTACAATATTACTACTACGATGGTTCTTTTAATTAATTATTTTTTTTACATTTTTTTATTGTTTTTCAATTTAATTTATCAGACTTACATTAAATTGCACATCTCATTCACAAATGCATTTCTACTCAATCAAAATTTATTAATATCTTCCCATAGTTAAATTAAGAGCCAAATTTTCACTCAATGAAAATATTAAATCTTTTTGACAAGAAAGCATATTTTTCATGTGTTCCTACAACATTAACTTTTCTTATTGATATGGAAAATCTAATCATATGAAGTCAATTATGTTAGGAAAAAGATAGTAACTTGAAAATCCAAATTTGGATATGTAACAAAGTTTGTGTTCATTTTAATAAAAACCATGAAAATTGTTGAAAAGAGTAAAAGTGTTCATTTTGTGAATTTTGTAGACAATGTTGTTGACTTCAATGATATACTCTTGAACTCCACATGGCATGCCCATGTTCAAATTGGCATACATTTCCCTAAGCCACCTCAAAGTGTTAGATGTTTTGCATACTGTTTAAATCTTTAAAATTCGATTTTCTTAATTTTTGCATATACTTGGCTTATGAAAGTTTTACAACTATTTTGAATCAAATATTATTTTACACTTTTAGAAGACTTCATTTCCTATTTACATTTAGAATTATGTTGGAAAATAAATGGATTAAGTATGTTGAGAACTAAGAGAAATAAGTTTTTGGTCCTCTAGTGTAAAAGTGTAAAGAGCCCTTTGGCCATGGCTATAAATGTCAATGAGAGTGTAAATTGTAAGTTTTAACCAAGCTTGGAGTGTGTATTCCAATGTGTATTTTGATTTGCAATGTGTATTTTGATTTGCAGATCATAGGTTTTGCATAAAAAAACTCTTGTATGTGTGAGAAGGAAAATGTTTGACTTTCCAAAGTTGAATTCTCACCACCATTGCAAATAAAAAATATAAAAACATATACTTATAGAATTGCACTAATTTTTTTTGTTGTAAATTTCCATTTGCTATTGTTCTATAAACATCTTCTTTCTATATATATATATATATATATATATATATATAGAAACATGGTCATGCATCTTCTCCCCCAAAATAATTTTTTTGTAAATTTCCATTTGTTCTATAAACATCTTCTCCTTTGATACAAAAACGTAATCATGCATCGTATCCCCCAAGTATACAAGTAGTGATGTCGTTGAGATCATTGTCACATTAGGCCACATGGAGAATTCCATTGTGTTGGACTTGAGAGTTTTGCTTGAAATTTTTATTTTTCGTCATCTCTGGGCATGTGGCACTACCTTGTCTCTACCTTGTCTCAACCATAGTGACCAAACTGTGCATACTACAACTAGACTATGCTTCTTCACTGAAGATTTGCTCATAATTTCTCCTTAAACTATGATATGGTACATGCACAACTAAGTCCAACATAAACATGTATACCCAACAACATGGACACATCCAACTACACTCTTAAAACATACCAATACTTAACAAATATTTCAATACTTAATAAACACAAAGCGACACAAGGAACATAACATTCATCCAAGTAAAACAACCACAATACACAAGCATAGGAGACCCCCAAGGCAAATGTTTGAACTTTATTTATAAGAAGAATGTTATAATGTACAACAAAGCACAATGAATTTCTTGCGGGTTATTTACATGGTACAACTACACAAGGCACCATTGTCTACAAGAACTATCAATCCAACCCCTAAAGTAACCATAGGTCTACCTCGTGCAAGTATTGTCTTATTCTTCTTCTCACTCAACCAATGCAACTCGTCCTACACAACACTGAACTTAGCACAAACTGCAAAGCTCTTTTACACTAGAATGAATGACCAATGCTTCTTCTTCTATACCTTAGTAGCACCTTTGAGGCAACCTCTTTTATATGAAACTTGTTTTTCACTTGCAAGCATGTTCACTCTAAGGTGGATCCAAGTGTCATTCATCAACTTTGCTTCCTTTGGTGCCTTGCTTGACGATCGTCCAGCTCCAACAAGTGCACTCAACATGTGCATCTCGTTATGCCTAGTGCATCCAACAACTACGTCTTGAGGTAACTCCAAAATGACTAGGGGATGTTCATCCCTTGGGTCTGCATGTCCAGCTTGTGCACCCAAAACATTCCAACTCACATATAGAGAATATAAAATAGTTCACCACTCCTTTCATTGATTGAGTAAACAACTTCTAACATTGCAACCTTCTGCAACAACCCTCCCTTCGTGTATAACTAGACAATGTCCTCTTACCATCCTTAAGCGGATGCCTTACACCAATCCTCTGTAACTATGGATGTTTTTGAAGGCGCACATAAGTCTAGAGCTTCACCCCTAGGAGTGCAATGGAGAAACCTGACTCCCCTCGCTAGGCATGCAACACAATGCAATAATAGGGGCTTTATGAGCTACGAAATTTCCACCAATAGCTATAATTATACAGTAAATCTTGTTTTTGTTTTATAATGGTTAATAACGTGTGCGCCTAATGGTTAAGAACATGTGTTTCCTCCTACAAAGTCACAAATTCAAATCCAGAGGGGGTAAGGTATGTATGACGACTACAGTAAGCTCAATATTTTCGACTGTATTAAAAGACAACTACAGTAAGCTCAATATTTTAGACTGTGTTCAAGGTTGGCTGTAATTAGTTCATCACACTGGATTGGGATCTTTAATAATATGGACACTGCATTATTAACCGTTAATTCAAAAAATTGTACAATTTACATTGTACTTGGGTAATCATACGGAAAGAGAACAGAAATCTTATTGCTTTCCGGTGATTATTAGTTGTTGAATCAAAATATTTGTACAAAATACATTGTGCTAAAGTTTGGGTAAAATCATATATATAAGCTCCCTCATTATTTCCTCCATGGATAGAGAACAGGAGCCTGTAATAATCTTATTTTCCTATAAAATACAGAGGAACAGAAAAGGCCTATAAATATTACTTTTCTCAGAAGTACAATAGAGCTGAGGAAGAAGGATTGTGAATGCTCAAAAGTAATTTTTTTTTTTATCATTTCTCGTTCCCAATAAATTCGTAAATATTATGCAAATAGACATCATTTGTAGAGTCATAATAACTAATAACTAAAAGGGCACCTTCATCATTCATATTTGTAACCATCTTTCTACGTTCAGCACATAGCAAATCTAAAATAGGAATCATATATCCAAATGGGGGGTGTAGAATATGTTCCCGATGCACTTTTTAATTCAAACTCGAAAAGGTTTGATGAAGATCATGTAGTAATCACATCCCAACTCCAATACATGTTCAAAACTTTTGACACATTATTGTCATGAACCAATTTGTCAGTAAATTAAATGAGAATATTTTCAATTTAATAAGAATTTTACCACTTCATTATTTAAATCTCTTAATGGTTGTGGAATTTATGCTCCTTTTATCTGGCTGCTTGCAATGTCAAGATCATTTTTATTCTATTTCCTAGCTTAGTAATGTTTTATCAATTCAAAGTAGTATTTCGATGGCTGTAAAAATTGGCTTCTTTTCTTCCTTATAATAAATCGAACCTCAATCTAGAAATATGTTCCGTTTGAGTCATAAAAAGGATTTTTAATTTCGCCATAAAACAGATTTCTACATAATATCCTTATTTGAGGCGTTGCTTCCTGGATTAATAATATTTCATAGACTAAGGACAGCAAATAAATAATAACTCTCATTAAAGAAAGTAGTCTAATCTGAAATCTCTAACCACCTGTACCGAAATATACCCAGTTTATATCGCCATATACTATGATTATTCATTGAAGAGAACAGAACTAATCATCATTTCATTGCAGGATCACTTCAATATTTCGAGTAAACAACTTGGGCCAATGATATTGAATCTAAAAAGCTCTGTAACATGGTCTCAAGTACTCGAGCAGTGTTTACAACAATCTGGCAGAACTACCTTTTACCTTACTGCATATCCACAATAAATTATTTCCTGTTTTAGACAAATACTTGGTCCACAAGAAATGACACATCTAACAATTTCAATGGGATTAGACGGCTATAGCAGCTTCATGGCTTTACCCCAAAACCCTGCCTGCCCTCTCTCTCTATATATCTGAACCCAAAAATGACAGTCATTTCCTTTTACCTTTAAAAGCTTTCACTTGCTTGTAGAAGAATGGTTGATAATACTTTTAGATTTCATCATCAAGGGCTTCACGCTAATGCACAAACACTAAGAAAACAGAACTTTTGAAACAAAGCAAACCAACCAACACCACAAGCAAGAACTCCTTTTGCCACTTTCTTAATGCAAAGATTCAGATTTTCAAAATAGCTATTGACATTATAACTGAGTTTAATTCCCTGGTTGAAAGAGGCTTTAGGGTTTATCTTTCAGATGAACAGAAAGAATATTTGGTAGATTCACCATATATATGTTCAATCAACAAGCACAACAGCAAAATTGCATACATACAACCCCGGCCAGGCCAGTGATGGCATTGGTTTACACTCCTATAACATAATAACTCCATCAATAGCTTAAAAACTAGAGAACATGCATTTCCTGACTATCATGGAGAGAATATATGCTTGTAGTGAATTTTTCCAGAGCAGCTCCTGAACAAAACCCTGTTAGTTAGGCTCATCTTCCTTCACATCTTGCTTATGACCATCTAAAAAAAGAAAAGATTAGCATGAGCTACAGGGCAACATTTCCTTGTGGAAGCTGGATTGAGGCATCATCATGTGAACTGAACAGAACAGAACAGATACAATGTAAAACCAATCTAGCCCAAACTTCATGACATGTAGATCTGTACACCTCCATTCTTCATAGAGTTGCAAAGAGGGCACGTGTGTAGCCTGCTTTCACATTCCTTGCATAGGCACAGGTGTCTGCAAGGTAATAACAGTATGCAGATGTCATTTCTTCTGCAGGCCCTGCAAGTCCTTTGATCCTTAAGCTCTTTGTTTTCCTTCAACGTTCTAGCATGAACATCACCTGTGTCATCATGGCAACAAGATTCCGCATCATCTGCCTCACTATCCCCATACCCTTCCCTGATCTGTTCCCTGCATTGAGCTACAACCTGTTCCAAATTGCTCTTCAATGTAGTCACCTTAGCTTCATTGCTTTTAGCCATATTTTGCCATATCTGTTTATCCATAGTCAATTGCTTCACACGCTCTTCCAATTCTGCATTCCTTCGACTTGCGTTTTCCAATTCTGTTTCCTTTTCCTTCAACGTCCTCATCATTCCCTCCTCTATGGTTGCAACAAGAACTCTAGAATGCCTCCGACTCTTTTCTTCCAATGCTACCCGCACTTTCTCAGTCTGTACAAACAAAAGCATTTGAATCATAAATTGCCTGAGTTTATGCTCGACGATGACTTGCAGTGACCAAGATGATTGTCACTCATATATTGAACACAGCATCTTCGAGATGAAATAAAATATAAATAAACTTTCAAGATTAATTCAATATAAGCTTCTCCAACCATCTACATCTGATGCTATTGGAAAAAATAGTTGATGGGGTGATTATTGAGGGCAGATTGGGAATTAGACGCACTATTGGAATGCCAGTTTATCTCCAACGGAGAGATGTTAACAGATTTAAAATCTTTCAACAGTTAATGAGCTCTGATTCGCAAACAGTTCGAGAGTTAGCGTTGTTTCCTGGGTTATAAAACAGACCGAATTACAATTGCTTATCGTCCAGAACCAAGTTGATGATAGTTTGCCTGACTATTAACTTGCAAATCATATGGTTGCAATTTTATGGTTTACTTGTGGGAAGATAAACTGAAGATGAATTACATTAGTGTGACGATGTATGAATACAATCAAGCACAGAAATGTAAAGAACAAGAGCACACAGTAGCAGACACGAGATCGAACAATAGGCGGTTACATGAGCGTTCCTAAAACCGAGAAAAAATCTTTATCATTTAGGTATGTATGTTTTAAACGAAGATTTCATTCATTTCCTTACAATCGAAGGCAATTTACAATCCAGAAATACATATACCAGATATTTAAACAAATGTATTAGGATAATAACCGTACCTGCAACCTCATAAACCGTTGAATGTCCTCGTTCTCATGCTGTAAATGGGCACTTATGTCATCAGCTAACAGAGAAAACAGGACTGGAACCTTTGTAGCGCGACCGCTTGTGGATGTAGCGGGCTGATTTAAACGACTATCATCGTAGGCAAGTTGTAATCCTGTGGAAACTAGGGCAGAAGGCTGCTGAGCCACAGGACCAGAGGCAGAGGCAGAGGCGAGAGAGACCGTCGTATTCTTTTGCTGAAAGTCTGGCATGCTCATCAGCTGAAATTGCTGTGCCTGTGCCAGAAGTAGGTGCTCCTCTTCCCTCGGCCTCTTCCTTGATCCAGAGAGATTGCAAGTTAATTCGCTTTCTGGGTCACTGAATACTGTGCCATTGAACACCTGCCCAAAGTTGCCTGAATCACAAATGCAACCAGTTAGATACAATCAACAAATCTCCATGGCCTAAAACACAAAAGCCTACATTGCTAAATTGACCACACCCTTTACCTGAATTGTAAAGACGGAACAAATTGGCAGCACCTCCAGTGTTTGTGTTCTGCTGCTGTTGCTGCGGAAAATCTTCTCCCAACATCACAATGGCAGGGGATGCATAACTCCTGTTGTCCCTTGCCCTGCAATCACAAAACCATGACCACAATGAATTCTTCTGATAGTGCAGAAAATGTGCAGAATTCATAATAAATCACTGCCCACAACGCTGTTAGTTTTTTTGCCACATCCATTGCTGGATTATATATTTAAATTAATCCGTTTGACAGCCACAAATTCGATTGCTTGTTTGATTTTTTTTAATTTTCCTTTCCTGATGAAATTAAAACACACAAGACTTGCAATCCTGCCAAAAGAGGAAATTGGCAGGATTGCCAAAAGCTCTGAACATTCCAATTCACGCGGAAAACAAACAACACATGCAGTCCATCGCGACAACATTATATTGCGAACAGGTTTTTCGTATCAGATTCAACTCCCATTCACCTGTTCCGTAACTCTGGGACGAATGCATTGGATGGATACTGAGCCTGAACTGCCATGATCTCAATCAACAAACAAGAAATATCTGCAATTCAATATTGTCCTCCTGCTTCTGAAATCTGAACCTCTATCGTAAACCAACTTGTAAAACGGAAGCAAACCGCAGGCCAATACGAATGGGTCGATAAATATATATATATATCTGTGAGGGCAGAACGTATTGCTATTCTGTGATGTGTTGATCTATGTATTCTTTATCTTCAAGCGTAACTTGGGTGGGATGCAAACGAAGAGCACTGGCCCATAAAAGAGAATTTAAAGGAGGAGAAAGCATGGAGTGGCGATGGACACCTTAGGCTGATGGCAATGGGGGAGGGTAGGGGACGGGACGGGACGGGACGGGCATAAAGGTCATGCAATAGTAAGAAAGTTTAGTGGGTCGGTGGGCGTGGGAACAAACGCTGCTCCCATAGGAACTCATTATACGAAAAAGATAAGAGAGTTTTTTAAAGGCCCGTCTAGTTGGTAGTGATGGTAGTGGCGGAGGAGGAGAAGAGCAGATTGCGGGACGATTCTGTACGAAGAAATTATTAGGGGAAGACGATAAACGTAAAATCCTAAAAATTAACTTCAACAACCGACCGAAAAAGGTGGCGAATACTAAATCGAGGACCGTGTTTTTGGTAAATTCGAAAATGAGGGGAGTTGAGTTGAAGGGGGATGGCACTGGTATATCATATCATATCATCTCCATGCGCGCCGACGGACCGGCAAGCTGGCCGGCCTGCCTGCCTGACCTCACCTGACCCAAAAGGAAGAAGACCAACTGTTGCTATTCCATTCAATTCACACGCACCGGGTAGCTAGCTAGCTATAATGAAGCTTGGCCTTTTCCATCGTCAGCTTTTCTTTTATTTTAAGTAAATCGCCGGTGGGGTTTCCTCCTTTGGTCGTGCCACGTGGCTCAATCCGATAAATTAAAGTCTCCGGCAACACGTCAGCCGTGGCAGTGCAGATAGGGCCCGGCACCCTTATAGCAAGGTGGTTCTTCCGACGGTGGATACGACAGAAAGAGGCACGTACGCGTATGCCGTGTCGTACACGTCGACGTAGACTTGGGACTTGTGTTGATCCGTGGTGCGCAAAGTCTCCGTTCTCTCTTCTCCTCTCCGTTAGTTTAGCTGCCTGCCGTTGAGGTACGCTATTGAAGGGCATAATGCGCTGTATTTGCGTGGTTTGGAGGGGAATAATGATAATGATGCCCATCTAAGCTCATTACTGCTTTACTTTCTCCCATTTTCAAGGGTCTGGCATCGTACGTTTCCAAGTTGGCGGAGTAGTTAGTTGAAACTAACTTACCCCACCTCACCCCTTCCCTTCCCTTTAAAACAACTTCTTCCAAGAAAAAAAGCATATATTCAAAGAAGACTAGGTATCGATCATCATAACCCTCACCTCTTCTCATAATTTTCTCTATGTTGGTGCCTTGTGATTCAAATCTTTAAAATATAAATAAAGTCTCATTAATTAATCCCTTGGGCCTCACTTTTTCCTTTTACTAAATAATTACTCATTTTCCCAAACATATAGAGATTATTGCACCCGATTCCAAGTATACTTGCTTTGCCCAACGTGTAATGGTTCTTACACACCGTGAGAGTGGGAGTCGTGGTGGTGGTGGTGGGGATACGGGCCTCTTTTTCCTTTACATTATTCTTTCTATGATCCACTTTGATTTTCCAATAATTTAATGGACCTATCATCGTGTGTTAGACGACAAGTTCAACCCACTTGTTGAGAGAGCAACACTAAAATATTTATCACATGGGATGCTTAAAGGACGACTATTCTATTCTTAAGTTTTTCAAGATTTCAATCAAGAACCCTAAACTTAGTCAATGTGATTGACTAAAAAAATTGAAAGCAAACATGAGATATGTGTGAGAATCTACACAGTAATGTAATGTGGAAAGGACGTAATATGGTGAGAGGAATCCGAATTCCAATGGGGCCACACCATCCCCTCGCTCTTATCATAAAAATAAAATAAAATAAATATCTCATTAATCAACATAGCAATATCTCTTAGGATCCTACAAAGTCTATGCTTCATTCAAAAAGCCAACGCATCTAAAGGATTCTCGCTCACTATTTGGGACCATCCACGCAAGTTTCTTTGGTCAAAAACCACTTATTAACTCCTAGGGTCCATATGAAAGGTATTTATTTTACCGTGCACTATGGCGCATGAAGGTCATTTAGCTTTCACTTTTGGACATGTCTAAAGTTGGGTCATTTCACATTTAAATAAGAAATAATGACTTTCAATTTACTTGAACCAGATTATTACTATGCACTTCACTCGAGCTTGGATATGAAGCAGCGTTGTAATCCACCATCCGAAAACTATATGCCGTCTCTTACACTTAACAACAAATATGAAATTGACCACTATGTAAAAAGTCCCACTTGTATGGTGTATGATATCCTCTTTAGATCTTCTTGGTACTTTTCCCACCTCGAATAGGAAGCACATAGGACAATAATGAAAATATATAATGAGATTTTATGGTGTCCTTCTTAATTAATTATATATATCACATGGGATTCTAGAGGTGTCAAACATATTTTCATAGCTTAACACTCAAGTTTTCCAAATCATGGATTTCACATTACTACCATTAAAACCAAAAGACCCCTTCATAAAAGTCCATTAAAACCAAAAGGCCTTCATCAAAGTCCATGTCCTCATAATCACATTACAAAATCGTGTATTAAGCTTCATGTAGCGATGTTATTATTGTGCACACCACACATGTATGTTACTCTTATAGAGGGCAATGAGTAGAGCATTATGCTCATACTCAATCCAGAGCACCCTTGCATAGCATAAGCGTGCACACTTAGGTAATGCAACATGGACACATATGATTACTACAACATAGAAGTATGTTTATTTATTATTATTTTTTTCATTTATTGTAAAGGATTTATATGTTTAAAACTTTTTTTTATTGCATGTTATTAAAGTAAAGCTTTATCACGCATTCACACTATGATAAATATATCGAAGCACATTAATTTTAAGGTTAATGTAATTTGTAGATTTGCATAACCATGATAATCAATATGAAATTGATTCAGAATGGATCATCATATAATTTGTCATCTATTTTGATACATTTTGGGTGGAAAATTGGAGTTGTTGACTTATAGGGTCCATTTTAGGGGCATATCTCACCTTCGAGATTTGGGGTCCAGAACCTTCCAAAGCTCATTTGAGGCCTTAAACTGTCATTTTTTGGGTCAAAACTTTGCAAGCATAGCTCCAACCTCTCAATGTTATTCTACACTATGAGAGATTTTTTGTTTCACGAAAATCACCTCAATTAGAGTTTGTATGTAGAAATTATGCCTCATGCAAGTTGACCTATCTTATTGACCACCATAGTACCCATTGTATGTGACGTTAACTTCCATTACTCACACATGTGGAGCTAGTCATGGGTGGAATTTCAAGAATATTCTAGAAGATCCAAAACCCTAGCATTAATTTGCGGTTGAGGCATGCAAAAACCCTAACCCTAGACCTAGACGACTATTAGGCTATGCTAAATATTGGGCCACTATGAAGAGAAGGGATTCCATTCTTATTGTATTGAGTACTGTTTCATGAGAAAGCAAAACATTGAGAGTGGGATATCGAGGGAGAACATAGGGAGAAGGAGATCTTGTAGTAACTATATTGACTATAGTGTCCATGGCATCTCCATAACTAGTACCCCTTTCTTTGTACTCGCATTTACTAATTGAGAAGAAAAGAGTACAACATAGGCCTCATCTTCTAGCTAGGTTTTTCCCATATTTGATTTTCCCAAGGCACATCTTCTGTTCATTGTGTGGATGGTGTGTCATTGCTCGACTCTTTCATTTCAGTTCCAACTTATCTCAATAATTTTTATATTTAGAGCCAGTAATATTAAGTCTTCAATCTCTAGTAAAACATTGCACAGTAAAATATTGTAGAATATTATAAGATCTATTGTGACAAACTATTCTTGTGGAATATCCATGGCAGTTTACATATCATAAAAAACATGCTCTTCTTACAAACAACACTGATCACCTTAATGCATACCATACATTTGAAGAAATACACAAATGTCTTCTTATAAGTACCATAAGCAACATAGAATATGTGTGTGTATTTCTCCACCTTTTCATTTTTTTTCCTTTAATTTTTTTTTCTCTTTTTCTCTTTGAGTGAAAAAATAAATTGTATTTCCATTTAAGATTAAGAGAGATACATTTTTCATATGCTTTCAAAATTCCATGCCCCACTCTAGGTGGGTCTTCAAAAACAAAAGAAGACAATAGATCAAACAATCTCTAGTACCTATCCATTGCATGCATGTGGCCTTAAAGTTCACACATCATTCAGAAACTATCTATAATCAACTGGGCTGATACAAAGTCAAAAAAATATTACAACTTGAGTTCACTATAGTGGCCTTTAAAAAAGCTTCAAATAACACTCCACAAAAAGTTCAATAAATATCTCACATGGTCCCATAACCAAACTATCAAATAGGTCTATCCAATACATCATAAGCCCACATGTTGGTTTGTTCTTTCTCTTCTTACTCCTTCTTGGGTTGACCCAGGTTCAGTTCTCAACAGGTTTCCAACAAAACCCTCTAAAACTATCGGCCTTCCTGGTAAACCAGAAGGCAACATTCTGCATAGGGTGAACAACGCAGTCTCACCCGAGATAGTTTTATGGGTGACCGCAATACCTAGGTGTTTGTAGTCTAGGAATGAGTGGGGATATGGGATTGTGTTCTTCCTTCTTCATGCATTAACCTTGTTCTTGATTTAAGTATTTCTAGGATTCATTCATCTTTAGCCTTATGCATGCAAGCTCATACATCTAGTTAATCATTCATCCATAAGCTAATCATTAACATAAAATAAATACTTAATAAACATAACACAGAACAAAAATTTTACCATGGTTCATCCCCTCCTGGGGCTACGTCCACAAAGATCTGTCTTCTCTTCTCTTTTATTTAATCTGCTGCAAAATCTTGTGATGTGTGCATTACATCTTCAGTAATACAATCGACATGGGTTAAAGACCCTCTGTGAGGCAGACTAGATCACACTAGGCTCCTCATCCTGTGACCTAACCCTCAACTCTAGCTTATTCGACTCTTCTACAATACCTATTACAATCAACCACATAAAAATTATTAACATCCTCAACTGACATCTCACATCTGACATATCCCTTCCTAGACCTCCTAGGTTCTTATTTATACTATTTTACAGGCTTATAGTCATTACAATCCTTATAAAAAGCCCTAACCCTATCATGGTTAGGCTTGCCTACCTATGTGCCACATTGCTTTTCCTCTTACATGTTGTTTTTCCTTCTTTTTTTGCATGCTTCTTTCTTGCCACCTGTTGCGCGCGCTCCAAAATTAGGTCTTTCCCCACAACAGATCCTTATCCAAAAATAGGCCTGCACCCAAAATAGAATTCCTTCTCAAAATAGGCATGTGCCCAACAGGTCCCCAATAATGACATGTGGCTCGTCTCAAGCCACTCAGGTGATGCGCGATCCATGTACCTCCTTGTCCAAACTATGAAACTTCTCTGCTAGTTCCTTTCCTTTTTCCCTCATCTGCAAAACTTTTCCTGTTAGCTCCTCGACTATCTGTGTTGTTATCGCCTCCTGTATTAACGCTACGCCTTTTGACTATGCCCGTGCCATACTCATCTTCTCTTCCTCCAACTGTGAAATCATCTTTCCTTCTTGTTCTTGGAGGGGTTCCAATTCGACTTGTCTTTCCTGCTTATTTGTCTACGTTGTCTTCAACTTTGTTTGCAGAGTCTTCATTTCTTGAGTTCCCTTCAAGCACTCCATAATACTCATTGTTTTCTATTGTTGCTTTAGCTCCTATATGGCAGCACCGATCTTCTCCTCTTGTTGGTCCCATTGTTGGACATTTTCATCTTTTTCCAGAATGGTCTATATCTGTGCGGTTTTGTCGAACAGGTCTTCTACTTCCCTTGCTTCTTTCGCCATCTCCGCTATTTGGAGTATGGATTGTTTTTCTCTCTATTCTCGAACCTCCATATGAGTCTTAGTATTAAGCCTTTCTTTGAGCTCCTCGATTTCCTTCTTATTTCTATCAATTGTTTGTGAAATCATGTTGATATTCTCCTTTGCACTCCTCTTTGGTGCCTGCGCGTTGTTTGGAATGCGACCATATACCATTGTTAATCCCTGTTCTAGATTATTCGCTCTTTCATTCTCCTCCTCTTTCTCCGAGGTTAGTTGGTTGCATGTAATTTATATCATTTCGGTGACTCCTCTACCCACCTCCAAGTTGGTTGCATCTGTGCGGGCTCTAGATTGCACTTCTTGCATTATGTTGGCCCGGAGTCCGTATAGTGCCTTGATGGGTATCTGTACCATGAAAACTTCAAATTGATCCACTTATCCCATGGGTTTTGTTGACGCTTGAATCTGTTAGGACCTAAACCACAACCTCATGAGGATGTAAATCCCCCTGCATTTTTATAGAGGTGGTACTCCTCTTTAGATTTTTTTTTGAGATTTTTAAAATATTCAAAATGTGGAACTTGATAGAAGTTTGTTATAGTAATTCAAAGAAACTAGAATATTACAATAAAGTAAAAGGAAAATGTTTTTGTTTTCTTTTAAAGGAAGTTCTTGAGAAAGGACCAGGAATCACACATTTAAAGCAAATAAGCAAAATTTCCTCACATCCATCATAGTTTAAGATAAAAAAAAATTGAACACATAAAAATAAAAAGAAGATGATCCACATGCACAAGAGAACTTTAACAAAGTGGATACATGGGTAGCTCAAATAAATATAATGATAGATCAACCTAAAATAATTTATATTTTGAAAATTGGGTTACAAAGCATAGTTGAGATTGTTCCCGAAGTAGTTCTCTTGAAATTTCCAAAACAATATGGTTTATTGCATATTCTCGAAATTGTAAATGTGTTTGTCTTAAAGATTGGGATTGGGACTCCCATGGACCATAAAGAAAATAAATAGAAGAAATAATATTTTATAAAGAAGACAGTAGGCGGTAGAAGGATCAGAAAGACCCGGCAAGAAGAAAAAGGAGTTATCAGTCTTCGGTTAAACCTTTCTAGTGAAAGAGGTGGAATAATTGGATGAAGGACTTGATAAAGAAAAGAAAGATGTGATCAACGTAAACTTACTATGATGGTTGCTCATGTGTTCATTTTCTTGTTGATGTCCTTTTATCGTTTTCATTGACAGTTACAGGAACCGTCTCAACTGCTTCTTTCCCTTCATTTGTGAGTTTGTCGATATTCTTCTTGAACCATTCTTCGATGTAAATTTTCATAGGTGCCACGTTGATTTCATGTTGCATTTTAATATTGAACAACTCACCCTCCAGGTCACAGAGATCAATGGAAATGCCATGTAATATTTCTTCCATACCCTAATTTTTTACGGAATAATCTACTAGCCAGTTATCTATGTCGTTCTCATCATATTCAATTATGCCATAGAGTTTTTCAATTGACAATCCTTTAAAAATATGAACTTTCTCATCGAACTGTTGTTTTGTTGGGAACAACGAGTTGAGGATCAACTTGGGATCTTGGGCCTCGTTAGTGCTTCCGGCTAGTTCCACCCGTGTGAGTCTTTTGAATAGCTCTTCTCTCATTGTTATGGCTTGGATGGACGCTTGAACGATGTTGTTCAAGTTCTTTGTTTTCTCTTTCCAATAGGCATTCAACTGCTTGATCCGACTTGGAGAGGGAAGGTCCTCCTATCTTCTCTTTAACTCTGACATGTTGGAAAATTTAATACCAAAGGGTACCACAACATCAAGGTAGACACCTTCTTCTTTCTTTAGGTTGGCATGTAGATATTCAAGGAAGGCATGCGCCCTCGAGCCAAAAGAAATCATGCTCTTTGAAATTTCATAAGCTTCTGTAACCAGTTCTATTCTTTTCTTGATATTATTCTCCACATAGCTCCTAGCTTATGTGAGTAAGCTTGAGGATCCTTTTATTTTGGCTGCAGGCATGGTAGGTCT